>JAQJVL010000024.1:126830-404330 GCA_035578905.1 Stictocephala bisonia
GTAGCTGGTTACAGCACTGCGCCACCAGTGCCGACAATACTTGGAATGTGTTTATTTACGTCTCTGACGACTGCCATGGGACAAATATGCCTGTCTACTTCTCTATACTTACTGGTTATTAATTTGCAGTGGATTCCAAATATTATTTGAATGTTCCGTTATTGTTTTAATTAAATGTATCTATTTTTTTTTTATTAAAATAATTTATTATTTATTTAATTTAATTAATTCACTCGTCAATATGGTGGACCTGTTACACGTTGAAGGAGGTACAGCTCAGGTATCAAGACCATGCAGTGGCTTACATGTTGTGGGTCGAACTAAACTACAGGTTCTCGTTTTCTCATATAGCTGAGCTCTACGTTGAAGGAGGTACAGCTCAGGTAACAAGAACATGAAGTGGCTTACATATTGTGGGTCGAACTAAACTACAGGTTCTCGTGTTCTCATATAGCTGAGCTCTACGTTGAAGGAGGTACAGCTCAGGTAACAAGAACATGATGTGGCTTACATGTTGTGGGTAGAACTAAACTACAGGTTCTCGTGTTCTCATATAGCTGAGAACTACGTTGAAGTAGGTACAGCATAGGTATCAAGAACATGAAGTGGCTTACATGTTGTGGGTCGAACTAAACTACAGGTTCTTGTTTTCTCATATAGCTGAGCTCTACGTTGAAGGAGGTACAGCTCAGGTAACAAGAACATGAAGTGGCTTACATATTGTGGGTCGAACTAAACTACAGGTTCTCGTGTTCTCATATAGCTGAGCTCTACGTTGAAGGAGGTACAGCTCAGGTAACAAGAACATGATGTGGCTTACATGTTGTGGGTAGAACTAAACTACAGGTTCTCGTGTTCTCATATAGCTGAGAACTACGTTGAAGTAGGTACAGCATAGGTATCAAGAACATGAAGTGGCTTACATATTGTGGGTCGAACTAAACTTCAGGTTCTCGTGTTCTCATATAGCTGAGCTCTACGTTGAAGGAGGTACAGCTCAGGTAACAAGAACATGATGAGGCTTATATGTTGTGGGTAGAACTAAACTACAGGTTCTCGTGTTCTCATATAGCTGAGCTCTACGTTGAAGGAGGTACAGCTCAGGTATCAAGAACATGTAGTGGCTTACATGTTGTGGGTAGAAATAAACTACAGGTTCACGTGTACTCATATAGCTGAGCTCTACGTTGAAGCAGGTACAGCTCAGGTATCAAGAACATGAAGTGGCTTACATATTGTGGGTAGAACTAAACTACAGGTACTCGTGTTCTCATATAGCTGAGCTCTACGTTGAAGCAGGTACAGCTCAGGTATCAAGAACAAGAAGTGGCTTACGTGTTGTGGGTAGAACTAAACTACAGGTTCTCGTGTACTCATATAGCTGAGCTCTACGTTGAAGCAGGTACAGCTCAGGTATCAAGAACATGAAGTGGCTTACATATTGTGGGTCAAACTAAACTATAGGTTCTCGTGTTCTCATATAGCTGAGTTCTACGTTGAAGGAGGTACAGCTCAGGTATCAAGAACATGAAGTGGCTTACATGTTGTGGGTAGAACTAAACTACAGGTTCTCGTGTACTCATATAGCTGAGCTCTACGTTGAAGGAGGTACAGCTCAGTATCAAGAACATGAAGTGACTTACATATTGTGGGTAGAACTAAACTACAGGTACTCGTGTTCTCATATAGCTGAGCTCTACGTTGAAGCAGGTACAGCTCAGGTATCAAGAACATGAAGTGGCTTACATGTTGTGGGTAGTACTAAACTACAGGTTCTCGTGTTCTCATATAGCTGAGCTCTACGTTGAAGCAGGTTCAGCTCAGGTAACAAGAACATGGTGTGGCTTACATGTTGTGGGTCGAACTAAACTATAGGTTCTTGTGTTCTCATATAGCTGAGCTCTACGTTGAAGCAGGTACAGCTCAGGTATCAAGAACATGAAGTGACTTACATGTTGTGGGTCGATCTATACTACAGGTTCTCGTGTACTCATATAGCTGAGCTCTACGTTGAAGGAGGTACAGCTCAGGTATCAAGAACATGAAGTGACTTACATATTGTGGGTAGAACTAAACTACAGGTACTCGTGTTCTCATATAGCTGAGCTCTACGTTGAAGCAGGTACAGCTCAGGTATCAAGAACATGAAGTGGCTTACATGTTGTGGGTAGTACTAAAATACAGGTTCTCGTGTTCTCATATAGCTGAGCTCTACGTTGAAGCAGGTTCAGCTCAGGTAACAAGAACATGGTGTGGCTTACATGTTGTGGGTCGAACTAAACTATAGGTTCTTGTGTTCTGATATAGCTGAGCTCTACGTTGAAGCAGGTACAGCTCAGGTATCAAGAACATGAAGTGGCTTACATATTGTGGGTTGAACTAAACTACAGGTTCTCGTGTTCTCATATAACTGAGGACTACTTTGAAGGAGGTACAGCTCAGGTATCAAGAACATGATGTGGCTTACATATTGTGGGTCGAACTAAACTATAGGTTCTCGTGTTCTCATATAGCTGAGGACTATTTTGAAGGAGGTACAGCTCAGGTATCAAGAACATGAAGTGGCTTACATATTGTGGGTCGAACTAAACTACAGGTTCTCGTGTTCTCATATAGCTGAGCTCTACGTTGAAGGAGGTACAGCTCAGGTATCAAGAACATGAAGTGGCTTACATATTGTGGGTCGAACTAAACTATAGGTTCTCGTGTTCTCATATAGCTGAGGACTATTTTGAAGGAGGTACATCTCAGGTATCAAGAACATGAAGTGGCTTACATATTGTGGGTCGAACTAAACTATAGGTTCTCGTGTTCTCATATAGCTGAGGACTATTTTGAAGGAGGTACAGCTCAGGTATCAAGAACATGAAGTGGCTTACATATTGTGGGTCGAACTAAACTATAGGTTCTCGTGTTCTCATAAAGCTGAGCTCTACGTTGAAGCAGGTTCAGCTCAGGTAACAAGAACATGAATTGGCTTACATATTGTGGGTCGAACTAAACTATAGGTTCTCGTGTTCTCATATAGCTGAGGACTATTTTGAAGGAGGTACAGCTCAGGTATCAAGAACATGAAGTGACTTACATATTGTGGGTCGAACTAAACTAAAGGTTCTCGTGTTCTCATAAAGCTGAGCTCTACGTTGAAGGAGGTATAAGTGTGCATTAAAGATATCTAACCAGATTATTTTCAACAATTTAACAAGTAATTTATATACCTTTTAATTTAATATTATTCCTATTATACAAAGAAAGTGTAAGAAAATGATCGACTTAAAGATGTATGTATATACAGAGATGCATTATATTTAAAAACCAATATACGAGAATATTCACACATCTTTAGTATATATATATGCATCTTTATGTCGATAATTTTCTTACATTTTTAGTAAGATTCATCAGTTGGGGTCTCAGGTTTCTTCACAAATTTTCCCTACCACAAATCCTTGATAGTCTACCTAATTATAACCTATTTTTCTTCGTGTATTCTAAACAATTTCAATGTCATGTTCCTAACTCCTTTGTTCTTTTTTACATTGCCTTATTTCACTTCCTTTCATCTAATGAAACAACTTTCTCATTTCTCCACAGCCACAATTACATTACCTCCAGACTTCTTCATTCTTATTTTCTCCATTCTTTAAATGTTTCTTATATAGCAGATCTGAATTGTATTAATCTCCAATGTACGACTTTTTCGGTGAATCACACATTAATATTTTTATAATTTGAAAGTATTCCCTAGATTTTTTCTCTGTTACTTTGTATAACACATATTTCTTTATTTGAAAAATCTCACATATCTGAATTTGTCTATGATCTCTATAACTTTTAATGCCAACTAGGTTGTATTTTTAAATTATAAAATCATGTTCTGTTAAAAGTATAAGAAAGCTCTGTGTCAACGCCTCTCGCCCAACGTATGGAGACGTAACTATATCCATTATACATTTCTAACTAATGGATCCATTAACAGATCTAAAGCCACGCTCTGACTGCATTAACAACCGAGGTAAAATCAGATTTATGAGACCATTATTTTGTCGGATGAAATTATTTCATAGTAAAATATGGACTGTTGAGGAAAGTAACAATTGAATTAACAACGGCACGCTTGATATCATCGTTGGTCATGATAAACTGTTGACTGCCGGAAGTCGGCCAGGTGCTTCCGCCTGAATACCGTTTCCTGGTAATACACAGCATAACTACATAGAATAACGGCATGATTTATGAAGACTTCATTGGCATCTAAGGCTATGTACCCAGCGTGTAACAATCATAACTATTTAAAATACAAATAATTGTAATATAGTGATTTATCTTTTAATGTAACCATTATTTCATAAACATTAGTCACTTCATTTAAAGTATGTTATATATTTCAAATATATATATAAGCCAAATACCACTCTCTCACTGACTGGCTGATGACAAAATCTCAAAAACCAACGAACGGATTTCCACGAAATTTTAAAAGAAGTTAGCTTTAGTATCGAGGGGACCCACTAAGAAAGGATTTTTTGAAATTCAATTCCTAAGGGGTACAAACAGCCCCTCAAAATTTCCTTTCTCCAAAATAATAACATTGGGTTGATTTTAGTAAATTAATAACAGCTGTTTTGTTAATAAATTAACATGTTTACTTTATATATTTGACATTACCGTATTGATACATTGAGAGTTTAATCTTAAGCTGTTAAAAAAACACACAAATGAAATAAACACGTTTGAAATAGGCTAAGTAACCCTATAATAATAAATATGTAGCAACGAAAATAGTGTGAGTGAAATACAGTAAATATATGTAATATTGTGATTTTACTTTATACGGTTAATTTACTATTATATGTAGTCAAAAGTCACATGCCGAGGCCGAAGGCCGAGGTTTTCATGCCCGTGCGCACGAGCGTTGGGGTTGACACGCGAAGTGTGCAGGGATGTCCCCTAATTTAACTATTAAAGTAGGATATTTTTATGAAACCATACAGTTGAACACCACCACTTCTTAATTATTGTTGCTTTACAATTATTTGTTGGCGTTAGATGTTTGGATGAAAATCTTTGGAGACTTTCAAAACTTCATGTACATATATAAAAAATCCAATCACAACGTTAGTTTCCTTGTTTACTTCTACATTATGAAATGTGTATTTATAATTTGTATCGTAATTGGAATAAAAAAGTGCCGGAATTTGTTACTAGTTCTCACTATGCATTGTCTTTACACTTCCATTACTCAAAAACCCATTTATGAATAGAATTTATATTTTAATCACTGATTAACAGGATTTTTCATACTTTTAATAAATTCAAAATTTCTATTTAAATAAATTTAAAATCACTTTATTTACGCAAATAAAAATAATGTATCAGAACTATACCTCTCTCGAGAATCCCAACGTGACCAAGTAATTAATTCTGCGATATTTATAAGGCAATAAAACGTTGTTTCATGGTATTGATAAGAAGTTTTTGTTCTTCAAGAGTTAAAAGTAAATAATACATAAAAATTTTAAATTAAATTCCTGTAAACTACGTATTAAAGAATATGCGATAATTTAATGGTGTTTTTCTATTCCAAGGAGAAATATTCTGTCCGAAATAGTGTCCAATGAGTAGTTTCAAAGATCAAGCAGTTTTAACTGCTAGCAATTTTACAGGGTGCAATTTTTTAAGACACATTTTCCGTTGAAAATAGTTTATTCTTTTATCTGAGCCCAGTCTAAATCCACTCATCCCAATAGTCCACTAGTTATCTTTTCAATGAAATTTTAAACTTACATAGAACTGTTCAAAAGCTTCAGATCCAATTTTGCAAGATAAAAACAATCTTAGATTTTCCTAAAGAATTGCATTTTAAAATAAAAGTTTAAAGGATGTTTTAGTTTTCCAGGTGAAATTAGAACTAAGAAGCCCTATCCTGGGGACCAACGGCTTGAAGTTGACTCCAACAACCACCACCAGTGACCAAGGACGGTATTCCATCCAAGGAACAACCACGCTATTCCAATATCGTCGGAACCCTCCGGTCAAAGTTACTAGCAACTTCTTTAGTAATTTTTTTTTTAGTAAATTATCAGATATCCTGTATATTATGTACATTAGTACTGTAAATAATTAACTATAACACCTATTAAAACCTAGCTACGTTAAAATGTAGATATTGTTCTACTCTCATAAGTCATTCTCACCGACGTAAAAAAATCCGCATCGACAAATATTTCAGGTAGCTATATAAAACATTGCTTTAGAATGTTATAATAGGCAAAACGACATATTGTGTGCGCAGTATTTGAAAATTTCAGTGTGTCTCAGTTGAGCACGCAGACCATGTCGACATCTGCGAAAGAAATCGCAAACATCTGGCACGCCTGTTGGTTTAGGAGCAAGAGAATGGGACTAGACATCAGAATATCGTTTACCCTATGCTAGGGAGAAATGAACCTACGGTTGGTAAACCATTCCTTAACGTTGGCGTATCGCTTTAGTTTTGTAATTTCAATGTTCTAATTTAATTAAAAAAAGCATTTATTAATTGCAGATATCCTTATTCATATTGGTTAAATATAACAACTTTACTTATACATCTAAAAAGTACCTCAAATTTTTATTTTTTATACTCTATCATTACTTACTTCTTATATTTTATATTATGTGGTAGCTTTACTTTTTATTTTATTTTATAGTTACAGTTGATACATAATTTACTTTTGCATTCTTTTCAATATTTATAAATATCAAAACTCCTATCTATTTGTATGCTTATGCTAATGATGAAAGTAGCTTTTTATGTAGTATAACTATTGCTAATATAACTTTTTGTTTTCTTTGATCTAAATTGCTTGTGACTTGATTTTTTTTCTGTTCATTTGTTGCACTTTGAAACTGTACGACAATCTTATAATTTATTTCTATTATTTCTTATGTATAACATTTGTATTTACATAATTTTATAGCATGTGTTTTGCCTTTGGATGATAAATGAAAAGAGTAAGTAAACCTTAAAAAAATTTAAAACTTGTATTCAATAATAAGCTTTATAAACTGATATTCACACGAAAGATTTATTTTATGATATTTTATATTATTTATTTATTTAGTTGTATCCTTTTTTAATCATAAAACAAGTAGTCCTAAAAATAATCTTTAAAAACATACATTTTTAACTGCATTAGGATTATTTTGAACTACATATTATTCATTTCGATGTATTATATTACAAATTATAAAATAATTGGCCAATACGAATTTTTTAATATAGTTATGTTTTATATCAGTGTGCTATAATCAAACAAATACAATTCAAATAAACTGTATTGTAGTTCTAACGTGGTATTTCAATTTCAAGCTGTTATTAGCAGCAGCAAATTGTACTTCATCAATTCGTTCACAGTGTAATCGTACTTTATTAATGCAGTTATTATTAACACGTTACCGAATCTCCCTCGACCATAAACCGACGTCATGAGGTATTCATGAAGCCAGATAGAGCGTATGTTACCGGTCAGACCAGGTTTATTACCGGTATATTAATGTTGCATGGTATGTCGTGTCGATTCACACGTCGAGAAAATGACCGGTGGTCTATAATATTCTTATTCCTGCTAATTGGTTAGAAATATATTTGATTTTATTTATCATTTTTCTTCTTAGTTTTGGATAGTAAAAAAGTGTTGATAATTTTAAATTAATTGTTACGGTCCTACTCTCTGGCAGCTAACTGTTACTTTTGTTTACTGTCGTAAATTAACAAAATTGCACAATAGGAGATATTTGCAAAAATAATTTTCAAGATACTATTTCAGAACTTCAAACTATATTAACTTAACTTGAAACAATAATTTACGTATTAATGGCACTTAACACACACCGTTTTATGTTCATTTATTGCCTGCCATTATTCGTTTACTGTCACAGTTTAGCACTTATCACTCTACCTACTTCCATTGCAGGTTGAGGGCCGAAGACTCGCACTTCCACTTACATTACCTAGTAAGTAAACTTAGAGGTATCTTTATTTCCCATTAAAATTCAAAAGGTTCCATTAATGTAGACCAGCTTAGTCAAAACCGTCTGGAAGGTTCTAATAATTCTAAGAGAGAGTCGCAATGTCTAGAGGCTTCTAGATTGGCTCAGAAACCGGAAGCGATTTGTCCCAACATACCATGAAAAGAGAGATTGCTAATGCTCTCAATAATTGGCAGTGATCTGCAACACTATATATGTATCAACCCCTGTACTCCACTTGCACGACTGATAATCATATTAATGTTCATAACTAGCAGTATAAATGTACGTTAAATGCGTGCTCAATGGTGATTATACTTTTAAACAAAAGTGTACGATCAATCAAGGTAATTGCAGTTTTAAAGACTACAATTACATGTTTTTTAAAAATTTCAAATGGATTAATTAACATTCCGAGGAAAGTACTTGTTGAGTTATTCTGCTGGTAACTTTTATCAATTACCAATGCAACATGTACAAATTTGTCAGCTAGATGCATCAGTGTCAAGCTGATAGTTATATTATTGTTAGTTGATAATACTATCCAATGACGATTAAAAACACGCAACATACAGCCACAGAGTGTCTCTATGTGATAGTCATACATAACCCCCCCCCCCCCCTTTAAAAGGAAGGACAAAGACAAACTGAAAACAAGCCTAAAATCATGATAATAATAAAAATTTTTCAAGTTTAAAAATCACAACTACATTCTCCTACTACCACAAATGTTTATCCTTGTTAGAAAAAAATGTTTAGATATTTTTTATAGTTTTAAATAAAGCATTACCTTATCAGGTCATTTCAACACGAGATAAATAATGCTTTATCAGAGATGGCAATCTCAATTTTTTAACAGTATTTTAGTTTTAAAATATTTATAATTTGGATAATTTTATGACAAAATAAGTTAGCTAAAACTATAATATTCTTTTTAAAATGTAGCTAAATAATAATAAAAGTTAGGCATTAAAATACTATTCATTTTTCGTAGTAAACTTAGTAAGAGGATGTGTGAACGGCTAATTGTATTAATGATCACTTAGACTTGAGCACTGTTCAGGCTTGATCACAGAAGTGCACATGACCGCATCCTAATTTGAATTTAGAAAATGTAACGCGTTAAGTGACAGTCCATGGATCTAACAAATAAGTCAAGCCTTAAGACGAAAACGAAATTGCTACCTTCGTTCTTAATACTTCCGTTAATACTAGGAACTTTGTTTATGCAATCTGTTTCATTTTTCCTTACAAAATAAACCTTTTGCTAGGAATCATTATATGGTAGTGACCCTTTACTAACCAGTCGCACACTACACAAATCTTGTATCTATGAGATCTGAATTCTTTGATCTTTTACATTTTCCGGTATATTTATCTCCCAAAATACTACATTTATAACATTTGAAACTGAATTTGGAACTCTAAATGAAACCTGCATATTTATTTATTCGTTATGAAAAATGTAAAATTGGATGGTATTAAGAATGGAGTATAATAAGAAGGTAAGCCTAAGGCAATTAACACATCTCATTATGTTAAAACATGTGTTACTCTTTTGTATGGTAATTATTCCTAAATAGGAGTTTTAGAAATCTGTGGACAGTAATCTTATCTTAATAGTTACTATAAATATTTCAACTAAGGCTATTGTCTTTAAACTATGTTTTCAGAATACCAATATCCTCAATGTTACGAAAGTCGATTAGTGCGTGAAGTTCTCATTCTGCTCAAAATAAATATGAACGCTTCATAAAACTACTTGTGTGGTAGATAGGGGTGCATTCAGTAAAAATAATTAGGGTAGAAAATAATTCGGCTAATTGGATACATTGAGGGCACGAGTGTGTAATTAATATCCGAGAATACTAGGAAGGAGGGTGGGTGATCAAATATTGTATGAAATCACAAAGCTTGTCTACTTTTAATTGGTGATAATTTAAAAGGAATTATGTTTGAATCATCCAAATGAATGAGTGGGTTGGTAGTTTAGGTCATTTCATCATTCTAGGTGGTGTATTTAAATACAAATGTATTTACGTGTTAAGTTACATAAGGTATAGTATAGTACAAAAAATACAAAAAGAAGCTAACAATTTGAAAAGGTTTTCAGCTGCAGAAAAGTATCTTAACTAAGCTGAGGAAAGCCTTCCTTTGACGTGGGGTTATGATGAAGTTTCTGAACTAAAACCTAATTATTAGTTACGGAGCAAATATTTCAACAGAATAAACGGACAATTATAAAGGGGTGTTTTAAGTACAATGTTTACGACTTTTTTTAAGTGATAAACGCTCAATTTATATTAAACCACTTTAAACAAGTTCAGGATCCAAAATGTATTAATCAATTCATGAATAGCTTTTATGCAAATTTTAAGTCCAGTTCAACGAAATAAACTTTAGAGTTAGCTCATTTTATTCATATACGATAGTCGTACATTCAACAGCCTAATCCTCAATAACCTAACCTACCTAACCTAACCTAACCTGCACCGTGTGTGTGCGTGTGTGCGCGCGCGCGCGTGTGTGTGCGTTTGTTTTATTTGTTTATATAATAGTAATATTTATTATGAATTAATTTTGATGAGTTATCTTACTGACGATTTAAGACTGACTTATCCCTGAAAGTAATGGATTTCTCAATGCGCACCGAAGGTAACCCACTAGTCTCTCTTAAAATGTATATCATTAAGGACTCTTGGAACAGAAATTTGACTAGAATTCTATTGCCAGCAATGTTATTAGCTAGTAAAACTTATTTTATTAAGCATTGTTCTTTAAGACAAAAATGAAAACTTCTATACACAAATTTTAAAACCAGCCGTTAAAATATGCCCATATATTTATGATCAGCGTCTTAAGAATAAATAAAAAAGTGAAAGTAAGATATCTATTAAATTGAAATGAATATAAGTTACAAGACCTTGTCTCCCGCAAGGAAGATGGATCATAGGAGATTAGAGTGACCTAGTTCTGCTAAGTGATAGTTTCAGTAAGGGGCTTGTGGCAGTTCAAATAACCTAGTTATAGTCAGCAAGCAGTTTGATGTTTTAACTGCTTTCCTAATTGCTCATCTGGTAATAAATGTACTATCATTTATCCTTTGAGTAGTAATAGAAATATATTTTTAAATTTATGAAGAAACAATACTTGTTTTTCCCCTCGACAGATTCTTATTTTCTTTATAAACATCCTGTACTATTTAACCAATTGCGTAAAGAGTTTAGAGGGGAAACTTTTTTTATTTATTTTTTTTTTTTTGTAAGGTTGAAGAGAAAACTCTTATTACATAATCTCGCAATTCGTAAAGTCTACCTAAAAACACACGTGCACACAAACGCTCACGTGCTCACACACAAATTCACAAGTGCACACACACAAACGTGCACGTACACACACAAACGCTTTATAAAACACTTCTTAGCTCTTTCTACAAACTATGATGCCTTTTCATACCAGGATTCAATTGTGTTTGAAAATTCCAGTTTGTTTACTTGAACGTAACATCTTGAGGTATTTTTGTTTGTGTACTGAAAATTCATTTGTTTGATTATGGTTATGGGGCCCATTTTCTTAAGTGTGAGAATATATTTTATTATTTTAATGTGCTTATGATATTTTTCATACGATGTTATTACTTTGTATATACTATTATCTCGTAAATATAACTGGCTTTACACGATGGGAGCTACACCCACACAACTCTCTTTCATTAATGAGAGAACTTGGCCTACGGCGTCACAAAGTGACTCTTCATACGGTATCAAGTGTGAAGCGTCTTGGTTTACGGCTTTGGTAGGGAACAGCCGTTTGTTATAAATGGATAACAAAGTCGATCAGTGGCTTTCCAATTGATAATGGCTTTCTACCTAAGTCGGCCCAACTAGATTAGTGTCTATACAAATTAATAATATATAGCTAGCTACCCAAGTTGATCACGAGTGTAAGAGTGACTTCTAAAGTTGATAAACATAGCGATAAACTAATTAATTGAGTTTCTTTATTTAAAAAAAATATATTTTGTAGGGTTGATTTTGAGAGCCAAAATACCCACAAAAAGGAAGAGTAGTAATCCTTAATGGAATACTAATGGCTTATACCTACTAACATTTAGGATGTGTTTAACGAGCTGTGTATCAAGACTCAGGAGCAAGAGCAGGATCGTGAAGGTGTAGCAGTGAGCTGTGGGTATAGGCCACTAGGGCCTCTTCAGCCAAGTATAGGAAGTTGAAGGGTGTTCGAAACGAAACGAACATGATGGCTCGAGGCAAGCAGGCAGCTCGGGTCTCTTGAGGCGAGACCTCAGGAAAACATCGGACCTGAAATAAACAAGGAAGTACATGGGAAATAATAATTCTAGAATGAGATAATGTCGGATAAACTGGAAATGAGAATTATCTGAATGCTGGGGAGTGGGCGAGAGGGGACCATGTCAATGTTAAAGACTCTGCATAAGTTTTCATTTAAAGTCTGTGGCTAATATCTCTAATAAGTGTAAATAAAAGGCCTTGTCGTCCATAAAAGACAAAGGTAACAATTGGTTGATTCATGCGTTAAATCATTTATGAACTCATGAAAAAAGTAAAGGGTCCAAAACTGATCCTTGTAGAGTGCCTCTTAATATTTTGTTCTAGCTAAAGTTAACACATTTATACAACTATGGAATTCGTCTATAGTTCGTACAGTGAACTAAACATATACTAGAAAAAAATAAGGTTAAAACGGTTTCTCCTGAAATTCATATAACATTTCCTAATTTTATATTAATTTAGCTTAGTATATATTTGAAAGTGACTCAAGGGTTTGCTAGAGGAAAGTAGATAAGTGTTAGTCGTCTCAACTCGTCGGACAGTTGTTGAGAGAAGGGCCATTGAACAACAGTTGGGCGAGGCTGAGCATTGTCCGCTAGTTACACATCGAGGACTTTAGCTCTGCGCGCGGAAACAAACTACTACCCATTCAACAAACAAACACAATATGTTTTACGGGTTGCGTTCACGCGCTCGCCGCTGAAATGAAGGCGCCGAAACTTTTTCTCGGGTTCTGTATCGGTTACACTTTACTATTTGACAGCTAAACATGTAGGGCCTATGGGAAAAAGTATTATAAATTGAAAACATTTAATGTATTGTGGTGACTGTATTTTTATGGTAGGTCGGAAAGTAGGTAAATTTCACAAACACAAGAAACACATTATTATTGCTATTATTCCTGCTTCTTTGCCTACTTCATTTAAAACGACTGTAATAATATTACTTAGCCATTTTATTTTTGTAAATAGTTAGTAAAAAGTTAAGTAACTACTTTCTTATAATGAATATATAATGAATGTGAATATAACATAATATGAATCTTATAATGATATATGAATGTGACAATCATTTTACTTCATTAGAGTTCTTCAATCCCACTTAACTCTTCCTCCTCCTCTGAAAGACCGTCACTGTCTGTATCAGATTCATTTCCAACTGATATAACAAAGAATTCTATAATATTGTCTATCTAGGGTTTGCCGCTGCAGAGTTTTTTTCTATCTTCTCCACGTGCTTGTACTTTCCTAAGACTCGTCTAAATAAATTATTGGACGTCCTTGCTCCCTGTAGCTTTTCAACGCTCAAATATGTTATCCGTCTTTCTCGGATATCTGGTTTTTCAATTAACAACTTTCTATTGTTTGCTGTCTTTCTCCAAGTAAACCCTAAATCCTTTAATATGCGTCTCAAACTTTTATCACAACCCTGAAAGTTTATTACTTTTTTAGCGCCTCCCTCAATAATTTTAAAGTTGGTATTCTATATTCTTCTATATGAAAACTGTACACTGGTCTTCTCACTACACATTTATCGAAGTCATCTAAGTAGGTTACTGTTTGACGTCGTTGTCAGTTTTTGTTTGGCGTAGTAAAACATGCCTCGCACTGACCACTAACATGCAATTTTTTTAACTCTCTGTTTATTTGAGTTACAACTCGCTCTGATACCCCCGTAGCTGCTGCTGTTCTTTGACGAGCTTTTGCCTACGGAATATTTAAAGTTTTTCGGGCTGCCTCTTCCTTCATAAATTTAAACACGTTAACGATAATTTCGCGGCCCTGACTATGAATTACTCTACTCTTGACTAGCGACTCATCAGTCATTGTGGAAAATTAACAAACACTACAACTAACAAAATATATCACAAATAAAATACTCGGTAACTACGGCTATATTAATAATCGGTGTAAACCGCACGCACTGGTTGAACAAATAACTAGGCACAAATGACAACCACACTCATCACTGTTACAAAAGACTTATTTTAGCCCTAATTTTAAAGAAGACTATACTTTTTAAAGTATTTTTTTTAGAAAAGACAGTATTTATGGTTCTGTTAAATTTCATCGTACAGGTTTTTCCAAGAAACGGAAGTTTTGTTGTTGTTTGAAGTATCTTAACATTTGAGATGGGAATTTTTATTTTATGAATTTTTATTGGTAACTATATAGAACAGGGGTGATGTTGATTTTTTGCTGAACATTTTTTCATAGTAAAAACATAGGTAGGTATGGTTAGTTGTTATTTTCATTACGATGCTCAGTAAGGAGGTTGTTGCAGATGAGTCAATGTTTTCAGGACAGAGCGCATAACACTACCCCGCTACCCCTCCCGCCTATCACCACGCAGCCAAGGCCACGCGCACAGCTAAAGTCCGCGATCTGTACATGGGTCATTTCTCATGCCCTTAGCTTCCGGAAGGGCTTTCACGAAGTGTCATCCATTATATTACCATTATATTCCTTTATTTTACAGAAAAATGCCAATTTTTAAATTCAAGAATTGAAATGATAATAAATGGCAAAATGTACAACCATTTACCTAAATTATTTAGATATAAATTATCGATTGAATTCCTTAGTTGTGTATGCACCTAATTGGGAATACAAACTTTTTTCTAAGGCAATTTTAATATTTAAAAATTACAGTCTTTAGTAGCCGTTTTAAAGGTGATAAAGAAGAAAGGTTAGGAACAAAATGAATTAATCATATTATCTAACGTCCTGAACAACAATTTATGAAATCCAAACTTTGTCTTTTAAGTGGGAAACACTTATGATGAAAAGCATCAAACTGTATCTGAGCCTTGGTGCTTTACATTTGACGGACATTTATATGTGTAATGTGTGCTACAGTAATTTCTCGTTACTTTAGCTGTTACTGTAGTACATTGCAGTACTACTGTAGTACGCTCTAATTTTATTTCATGAATAGAGCTACACAAAACTGGGCGTTTCCTTTCACAAAACGCACCAAAACATGGGTTTTTTCTATTTGACCCATGTTCGTTTAGTGATCGTATCGTAACACTTAATGTGTCATTTGATAGGTGAAGTGAACTGTTCCACTGGACCATAATATTACTTCTCTAAAAGTTTAGTATTTTGTAATTTTTTACAGTTAAATATAAACAACTTAAAATCTAATTTTTGACAATTTTAATAAAAAAAACTCATAATACTAACTTAAAATTCACTAGATTGAGCCTTTAATAATTATACACTGATCACTATAACTAAATAATAATAAACACGACACGTACAATTGAGAAATAAAACAGCATGTTTTAGCCCCTGTCGGAAGATTGTGAGTTTACTATAGGACTGCCGAATTTGCCAGCGGTGGCTCGGCGGTTTGGAGAACGGACTCCTTTATATTTAATTTGCCAGCGGTGGCTCGGCGGTTTGGAGAACGGACTCCTTTATATTTCATTCTATAGAATACTATCCGACAGCCCGTGCCTCGCTACGGGGTGGTTCTCCACAGTTAATTATCCTTCATTCCGTGATTGCCTTTAAACCATCTCATCAATACAACAGTCAGCCTGCTGCCGTTCACTTAGATGACAAATTTTTGCAGTCTATACTACTTTTTTTGGGAATGCAAAGTAGTACAATCACGTAAAAGTTAGTATAAATTAAATAAAAATTTTATTTAATTTTGTATCAAGCCAATATTTTGTATCAAGTTCTTTTTGGCAGCTGTTTAAAATAGATTCTTATATTACATTAATACCGATGTTACCCTTATGGAAAAGAGAACACTTTCCCTTGGGAATGGGTCTCTATGATACAAACAGAAGGTAACTTTCATCCGAATTTCATCAACATTTGTTCAGTGGTTTTGGAGATTTCGTGATCAGTGTATTATAATATGATTGCTTTTGATAGCCGATGACTATTATTTTAAATTAAGATGTGAATCAATATAATTTATAGTAAAAGAAATTTATCTTTTCTATGATAAATAAAGTAAGCTCAACATATAAATACTGAGCCGGCGTGGTGGCTCAGTGGCTAAGGCTTCGGACTGCGGAGGGCAAGGTCCAAGGTTCGAATCCCCACTGAGCCAACGGTCGGTACTTCACTCGTCGAATAAAGTTCACGCACAGGCTTGTAAGCCCATGTGAACTAGCGAGTTAAGTTAAAAAAAAAAAAAAAAAAAAATATTGTATCGTTTCTTGTTTTAAATATTGTCTGAAATGTGTTAATATTTATTTAATTTTATTTCATTGCTATAATTCATATAATTGTATATTTTATTCAGTTTGCATATTTTATTTAATCCTGACTAAGAGTAGTCTATTAATATGAATTGTTCTTATGCTGTTTAAGATTGAGCGTTTTTATCTTTTTTATTTTTGGAATTTAAGAACTCCCTTCCACGTACAAACCTTGGGCTTATGTGGAAGGCACTCACATATATAAGAGTAACTATTTTATTTATTTACCTTTAGTCTAACACTAAATATGAATTGATATATAAATTTATTTAATTCTTTCATTTAATTTATGTAACCTTATGCTTTGTGTATTTTAGTGAGCAAATAAAGATTTAGATTTGAGTGAGTATATTTTTTTGGCTTTTATATATTAAGATATATTTACCAACATAATTGAACATGTTATAGTGTCATAAATTATTTGCTATGAACATTACTATGACCATAATAGTAAGTTTTATGAAATAAAGATATAATATTACATTTTGTCAGTTTGGGAAAGTTGGTTAACGATACAATATTTAAGTTTTTAGCTTACTTTATTTATCATAGATATTGATTCACATCTTAATTTAAAACAATGGTCATCGGTTATCAAAAGCAATCATATTATAAAACACTTATTACAGTTTTGGAATGGTTAGTATTCAGTTTCAATGTAAAAATAAAAACAAGTATATTGCCAAAAAAGTTCAGAACAGCGAGGATTATTCGTCTCGATTCATAACGAGTCGTCTTGTTATACGCGCCTTTCTGTTGTTATACCACAAGAAGGCATGGCTGAATGCCGAGCAGATCTGCGTTCATTCATATCTGTAACAAACAGTCTCCAGGGCCAATGCAGGGGGAAGGTCCGTTTCCTGACGGGGACAACATGTGTTGTATTTTCCTTTCGTGTCATTGTTATTTATTATCCGTTCAACCCTTGCAGACAAATGATCCCACCTTCCTGCAGAGCTGACAACACCACATTACGTGTTACTCTATTTATGACAAATCCCTGAAGCATTTGTCACTAGCACGATGTTAACACCGTGTTACGAATATTCTCTCATTTTTATTGATGTATATTTTACTGATCTGCGTGTTTTCAATCAAAATTCACTTGCTTAAGTAATCATATATAAAAGTTCATATACAAAAGTAATGAAGAAAAATCCTCTAGGGAAAAAATTAACACTTATCTGAAACAATCGACTACACTACAAAATAGAATACACATATTGTTGGATTTAAATTATCTTAGATATTAGTCGCAGACACAACGTTCTACATTACAAGACGAATATGAACTATTACACGAGTGTAGGATGAGTGTGGATGTCCTGTGTAATCTTGTTACTTTCTGAGTCTGGCTTATGCTCAGAAAAATGGTAATTTATTAAGAGCCCAATAGCCTGGGAAATTAAGAAACCTACATCTTCATGTAGAATCTAAACCACGTTGTATTGGTCTGATTTTCAGCTAACAGAAAAACATGATACGCTGTGTTCTCCCCTACACAACATGCCTTGACTGACATGATAACGAAAAACCAATGACCCTATGTAAGGTTTAGTAATCCCTATAGGCCAATTTAGTAAATAAATATGGTATTATTATTATTATTATTCTTTAGTAAGGTCTGAGGAAAGAAATACGATTTACCAAAATTGACCACGATAATATTCGTACCTTTAGTACTTACATTGTAATTCTGTATTTTTTTGTAAAATTTGTAAGAAATTTGTCTTTTATGACGTTCACTTTAATTGAATTATTATTATTAGGTTTTTTACTATAAAACTATTAGCAATTAAATATAAAGAATGTACGTATAGTAAATTAATAATAAATGCTAATGAGTATTAACTACGGGTAGTTACTTTAGTTTTGATTATTACAGTATATACAAACGTCTTAGATCAAAACGTCTTAAGGTCCAGTAGTTACGTTCATTTGTTAAATATAGTAGCATATTTTTTACACGTCAAAAAAACTTTAAACTATATATTTGTAAATTATATTTTATAATTTACAAATATGCATATTATAAAATATGTATATTTTTTAAATTTGAAAAGACTCTTCAGTGGTAAAATATTAAAGAATTAAGACCTTATTGCACAACTACTGCGAACAGAGATAAATTTTTTGACACCTAAACCGTTAAATTGGTCAAGAACTAAGGGAGGGGTTGCATTGACAAAAAAAGGATTCACGTATTATATATAAGGATTTTCTTGTAGTCTTATTTTAACCAAACAATTTTAAAATGTATTTCCACTAAATGATTACCACAGAATATCTTACTCAAGTACAAACAGATCAATACGTCTAAAAATACAGTAAAAATAATTATACATTAAAACATAAATGATCCTAAAAACATCCTAGGATTATTTGTGAATTGCAATAGTTTTTTGTTTGTATTTAATGATAACACTTAACACAAACTAAACTGCAAGGTTGTCATTCTTGCTAATTTCTATGTATGTAAAATGCTATGTATAAACATTTTCAACAATTCTATTGCCAAATCCAATCTAAAAAAAATTATGACTTGTACCCACATAAACATTTAAAAGTTTGCACTAGTGGTGCATTGCTGTAATCCAGCTACTTGGGGACAATCCCTGACTACTGGGCTATTAATTAATATCTCTTCCTGAGGAACTGTCGACCTTAGTAACAGTGACTACGTTAATTCATCTACATTCTTCACACTCATTCGCCCCTCGTATCGCCCTTAACTTGACGATTGGCGTCTTACTAATAATATAAATAATACTGTAGTAAAAATAGTAATGAATAAAGAAAGTGACTTTATTCAAGTTTATTGTAAATATAGCAAACATGGTAAATGGTCTGAACATTCATCACTCTAACAATGCAAACAAAACAAATTGGTTATTTGATCTGTCCGCTGAAATTGTTTACTACGCATCAGAAAATGTTATTTGAGACCTCTTTTTTAACAACCTCACAGAATACAATAACAACGTTATGTTTGAAAATTACGAGACAGTTTGATTATACCTTCTTGCTAGTTAGCGATAACCTGAGTTTTACAGTGTATGTGGATAATAATAAGTGTGTGGCTGTCGACTTATTATTATAAATATAAGTTCGCTCTGAAATGTTATAATTGGACAACTCTGTAGCTAAATATACAACACCTGAAAGTTTTATTTGTATTATTATTTGTGTATAACTAATAAATTATATGATACGTTTAATACAATCGTTAAGAAGTCTATAAAATTACAGTGACTGAATTATTTTAGTTAAAGGACATACAAAATACAGTAAAACATATTTTCTGGGTTTGAAATATGCTAACAATATTAATGATGAATACAATGATGATCATTTTAGTAATATAAATATCTAGTACAGTACAATTTTTATAACCGTAGCTCGGCCTTGCACTACTAACCTAAACCAATGAATGGAATTTGGTGAGTCATTCCTGCATCGGGTGACCTAATTTGAGCGAATGTTTTTAAGACGCCCTTTACAATGATACTCTTCATCTCCCCTCGCCTACCGCCACTTCCAGAGCCCGAGTATACCACTATAAAAACTTAACTATAACAGTCTTTCGTATACAACCATTTAAAAACTAAATTTTTTAACATTAAATTTAGCATTAATCTAATTAATGACCAACTAAAGAGCTACAATTGGATACGCTGAAACAGGCTACTTGATCAAAATAAATTGTCATTGTAAAATGTTATTCTATTTTTACTTTCCAAAAACGACATCTTATCTTTAAGTACTTTGAGTCCAATTTCCTTCAGATACCTCTAAATAATGCATCTTCTACACGTTTTTTATATTCTTTTTTAATATCTTTATATTAGCGTTGTATAGTTGCACTCATAAATGTTAAATTGTGATTAGAAGTATATTAAAATATATTGAGAAAAATTCTTACTTAAAAAATTAGGTCTCGATATTAAAGTAATTTGTGTGCAAAGTCTCTTTGTCTATTAACGTAATAATATACAAAGGGACAAGTTAATTATGGCTTATTGAAACTATTTATGTTAAAAATATTTATTACCATAGCTAAGGCAGAGGTTAAATAAAAGTGACACACAAAATACGTCAAACAATTTTTACGAACTGTATATATATTTTTTATTTAAAGCAACTTAAATTTACCAACGTTTATAATCAATGAAAAATCCATTTTATGCAGCAATGCTATTACTTATACGTAATACATTGCTATCCCTTTTACACCCAACGTTTTTGTATGCATTTAAGTATCTGCATATTATATTTAATGAGAAAAAATGTGATAATAATGCATCACCACACTGCACAATTAACTAAGGCAAACTATACAACAGAAATAAGATTAAAATTTGAGACTCTATGGATCCATTAATGCAATCTTATTACTATTTTGATGTCTTTAATATGCCAATATATCTTTTATATATTATCACAGATTGAAGACATGACTCTGATTGCCTCATTAACCTCTTTACAAACGTAAGAGTTAGTTGTATTAACGACACCTGACAAGACACACCTTACAACTAACAGCTACCAACCCCAGCTGCTAATCGTTGCTACCAACCCCAGCTGCTAACCGTTGCTGCCAACCCCAGCTGCTAGCCATTGCTACCAACCCCAGCTGCTAACTGTTGCTACCAACCCCAGCTGCTAACCGTTGCTACCAACCCCAGCTGCTAACCGTTGCTAACAACCCCAGCTGCTAACCGTTGCTACATGTAGATAAAGTTGTTTCGGTCCAACTACAATCGTTTTCCATTTTAGAAAAACAATAATTAAGGATTCGATGAGTGTAAATAAGTTCATAAATAAAATGAATAAATAATAAATGTTTTTCAAACGTATATATTTTATATACCTTTAAATATAAAATTTTAAAAGATTTACAAATTTCAAAATGTTAGACGCTTTAATGGTGTGTAAGGCCAGACAATTCAAAATAACTATAGTTAATTATTTTACGTAAATAAGATAAACACGATAATGATTGGTAAGGAATATCGATAACACTCAAATATTATATTAACATTAAAGCAACTAGCTAAAAATAAATACAAGCCAAATTCGATTGTCAAGCTGACCACAACTATGAGGCTTTGTACCATGAAGATTGGTAAAAATATTCTTTATAGGCTCTAGATGTGTAGTAGGAAAGCACATTTCCGTCTAAAGCACTAAAATAAGCTAAATAATAAATATCCCAGTAACAGACATTCAGATTGTATTATTATTTATCATCCAATTATAGAGTTTATGACTGTATAATTATACTTAAGAGGTTATTTTTAACAATTTAAGCGCACAATGTAGATAAAAACAACTGAATAACATAAGGGAGGATACGCGAGCTTGTTATTATTATGTTATATTATGTTGTATTATTACGTAGTTGGCATGCAAAGTGCGAAGGGGCATCTCCTAGTGTAACATACCCCTAATAAACATTATACCATTGTGATATTTTAGCTGAAATTAAATTATCATATTTATATAACACAGTAGAATCGGACTGTTATCTCGAAAGGTATTAAATAACACCTACCTTTTATATCTTGGGGATTTATCTATATTTTATTTATATTCTAAATTTTTTTTTAATTTTAGGCTTTTAATCATCCACTATATTTTCTTTTTAAATTTTTTTATCTGAATCTTATCATTTCGTGGAGAATTTTTTTTACAGATAAAACATTAACTCCATGTAAGTTAAACATACACTTACATTATATAGTAAGTAAGTAAATAAGATTGTATAGTGTATTAGAGCAGACAGTAACTGTGAATGCAAGACATGTTAATTTAATTTATATACCTTGGCACCATACGGATCTCTAGGAAACTTTGGATCTGAAACAGAAATTATATAAATCAGTACCTCATTTAACAAAGACTAATTATCATAACATGTGTACTTTTATAACAAAAACCAATTTATAGTACTCTAACTAGCCAACATTCTGGTGTAAGTGTCATTACGATTAGTTCATCATTTGACAGGCCATAATATCTTCTGTTGTGTTATGAATCATTTTAACACGTAATATTAAGTTAGCAAACTAAACCAGTAATGCGTAATCCCATTAAACACAAACATGTCGGTTTGTGTCGTGGCTACGTAGAGGAAAACATCCCTTATTGACTGAGAGTCACTTCAACTAACGAGGAAAACGGCTTTCCAACCGAGTCACGACCATATTTACCAACTCCATGTCAGAGGATTTTTAGTAGAATGTAGATGCTATATTTAGACAAAACGAGAGGCTCTGTTTGAAATGCTCCATCATTTTAATTTACAATTTTTTTCTTTGCAGTGGTTGAATACAATTTTAGCATGCACTTAATCCAGATCAGCCTCATCAATTACAGTATTATATTAAAATATCGTATATCAGAATTCTGTCAGATTCTACCCCTAACGTGAAGGTCGAAATCTGGGCATCCCTAACGCTCGTGTACGGTTGGATGGGTGGATCAATACCACCGTAGTTGTATATGTGGGTAGGTCTAACAAAGTTATGAATATGCTTTAAAAGACATACAATTAAGGAAGCTTGTTACTATTAATGTAATATGTATCATCCAAGTGTTCGGTGATTAACTAGTAAAGTATGTGATGGCTATGTTAAATGTTAGGTTAGGTTTATTATCTATCAAAAACACATTACACATCTCAGAGGAATAACTCATAGGCTCCAATCACAATGTAAATTAATGTACTACAAGATACAAAGGAGGAAGTCTTATTTTACTAGGTGAAGTTAGGGCTAAGGAGGATAAGCACCTAACCTGGATGGCTTCCGAACCACAGAGACCGGGCAAGTGGGCTGCGTGGACGAGATCGCTCACTCTTTCAAGGAACAGCCTCATTCATTGCTGCTTGACGCCGTTGTTTAGCGATTACATTGGACGCCTTCATTCATTTGTTGTTGTAAATCTGATGTTTACACGTTGAAAATTGTAAATTCATGTATGTGATTGTTACGTAATTTATGATTATTCATGTCCTGTTTATACCTTGGTGAGTGACGTCAGTATAACATTACCTTAGTTCATTAGGTCATCACTAACGTAAATTACATTTAAGTGTTATGTTACCATACCCAGTCGCACACCCACCCACCCACCCACCCATACACGTGCTGTGGCATTGACAACTGGCACTATTAAGAGGCAGTGAATGTTTAGATCGAAGGCTGTATGTGGGATATTCGAGTATATTAGTCATAAGGAGTCTTATTATCAATTGAAATTCTTGTAACAAATTTTGTGAGAGTTAAAATTTTTAAAATTAACAGATCCGTCAAATGACTAAATTCTTTCGATAAATCTACAATCATTTACAATCAGCAATGGGATAGCAACAATATTTGCACATTTTAGTGCAAATATTGAGCTTTAAATAAGATTAAGGTAAATGATCACAGACATGACGCCTTGTCACATATGAGATTCATTTATTCAGAGAAAGAGTCATATGTTATACCTGTAATCAAATCAATAGAGAAATCTATAGTTAGTTGATTGGAGAATCCTAACCACGAGTTTGTGACTTGTTCTGTTAAATTTCTTAACAAGCTTACAGCTTAACTTTTCCAGACATCTCTCTTTCAAGACGAAACAAGTATTAATTGAATTATATGCTGTTGAACTTTGCTCCGTAAACCCTTTGTTGCATGAAGGGATACTGAATCACATGTTTATTGATAAACGTTTTATAAAATAAGTAATGATGTTTTGGAGAGTTACAAGGTGATATGTAATACTAAAAGCTAATGAGCTAGCTAAAAACTGTACAATAGTTTGATTAAGAATGTATTTTTATTTTGATATATTAAGTATAAAAACCTAAAACCACGTTCGTAGTTCACTAACCAGATGAATAACTGACTGTGCAACGTATAAACGTCAAGACTACCCCAAGATGAGTTTTAAAGCTCTTTAACTAAAACCACATGAAAAACATTGACATATTGAATAATTTAAATTGAATAATATATTGAAAAACATTAATATATAGAATACTATACAATTTTAAATAGTGGGCTAGTCATTCTTTGCTATTTATACAGGGTGGAAAAAAATATGGAAACGCATTCACAACTTTTGTAAAATGGATATTTTCGTCATAGATAGTTAGATAATTTTACTTTTTTAGTAATTTTGTTCCGTAAAGTGTACTTTTTGATCAGAATAATTTACTTAAAACTGTTAAATCGTGGAGAAATTATATTGTTTAATTGGTTACTTTGAAATTCAAATGACCGCTACTCTGGACAGGATGAACCTTTCAAAGTCCGGTTTGTAGCCATTAATTTCTTTTGAATAGACCTTTATTTGATACCTAATTCGACCTAGGGCTACATTGAAGATTATCGTTCAACTCCTCGCGAAATGATGAAATGTCGCCAATGACGTCAAAAGTAAGTTCTTTGTAACCATCATGATGTACAAGATTTTAAGTGAAGTCATACAAAAGTTATGAAAGCTTTTCCAAATTTTTTCACCATTTATCTCAAGGTATGCAGAAAACTTACTTGGATTAGTATTCTAGCAAAAAATAAATTATTTATATTGAAATTAACCCATAATTTTAAAATTTAGATACGCCTACAGTATATCAATAAATAAAAAAAATATAATTATAAATTTATTTAAATTTTACAATTAATCAAAGTAAATTAATAATTACATCAGGTACAAATTAACATATTATGTTTGAATGTATTCCTATAGATCATTAAATTTAACTCAAACTTAACTAAGGGAGGTGTGAATGTCTAATAAGATCATGTAACACTTAGGCGAGATGGTGTTAAGACCTAATCACATTAGTTCGCTCGGTTGAGCCCTAATTTGAAGCGAACTGTCAGAAGCGTCTGCATTGTAATTATAACGTTTATCTTTAATTAATTAAGGTGTATAAATATCAATTTTAATCTCATCAATGCGTGTTTTCATCAAGTACTAGTGGAAAACGGTGTAATTGTAAGCCAGGTAAGAATGTTCCTCATATTCCTACAGTGAAACGTTTGAAACTAACTATTACAAATTTAGTTGAAAGTGCGTTGGTTATAATTTGCTTGGCTAGGTTCAAATAAAGAGGATTAAATATGTATTGTAGTTAATATAATTTATTACCTATACTACAGCTATTTGCATGGTCTAAACACTATTCTATATTTTGCAATAACAATTATTGTAATTAAAGACTAATCCGAGTAACTCAAGACTTACTCAATTTAAAATTGACTTCGAATGGTGCTAATTAATTAAAAATTGACTGATAAACAGTAATTTAACTCTGTTATTGTATTTTACTTACTCGAACTCAAAAATTAGAAGAGGAGGTGGTTATTGCTTATTTCAAAACATAAAGAAAAATGATCCAATAATAATTTTTATTTTTTGGAAGAGTATTTGGAGATATTTTTGCTTAATATGACATGTATTATGTTATTTGTTTCAAATTACGGTAAACAAATCAATTTTTGACATTATGTAGTATCTTACAGTACAACATAGAGATATTACGTTTATTTCTTCTTTGAGTTCTTTATTGGAAATTGTAAATATTTTAAGAAATTCTCAAACATTCCAATAAAATGCTTTATTATGTGAGGCCTTTCGCCTACAGTGTAGGCATCGTCAGACATCAACATAAAATTCTAATTTTTTATGTTGATTAAATATTAGAATTTTATGTTGATGTCTGACGACACCTACATTGAAGGTGAAAGGCCTCACATAGTAAAGCATTTTATTGGAATGTTTGAGAATTTCTTAAATTATATTATTTTTATTTCAAAATTATTTATCCAATTAATTATTTTTAAAACATTATGTAATTTATTTTATATTAAAAAATTAATTTAGTTGACTAGACGTCACAAATTAAATAATTATTTTGTAGAAAATACAATATTTATATGTTATGATCTAAAAAAATGCCATAGGAAACATATCGTTAACAATAATATGAGTTCGACTTATTGTTGTAATGATTGCTAAGTTAAGTAACACTATTCCTTCGTCATTAACATTTACAACTGATTATTTTTAAGTGATTAAAAACTTGTCTCCAATATATCACTAAGTTAAACTTTCTAATTTCTATACATTTGTTCAACTTTGAACGCTTATCAGAAGAGACACTGAGAAATATTCTCGTTGAGGAATTTTGTTTATTCTGATTTACTGTAAAATTATGTAAAAAGATACAATCTTACGGCAATGTTAGAAACTAGTAATACGCTTTTACACTATGTGTCATCACTTACAATAGAGGAACTTCAATTAAAATGTATATAAAGCCATCGAATGTTTTTTAAACAGGAATAAGTCATGTTCTACTTAATTTTGAGAAGTAATGCATAGACAAAGGATGTAGTAGTATCTTTTGTCTAGCATGACTAGGAGCTATATTGTCAAGTTCAGCAATTACCTAACTCGGTATAATATTACCTCAAATTGCTTACTCCAGAAGTAGGTCAGATTGTAGAGTTGTTTGTCTTATATACCAGACAGCAACTTAATTTCAATAACAAAAATACACACTTTTGACGTACATTTTATAGTTACTTATCTCTTAATATGAACTACTCTTTAAGTTTATTCTAAAATAATTATTCTGAAACAAATTTTTGAAATAACATTTTCCATTATGAATTATGTGATGAAGCAATTCTGTTATTTTAAAAATGTTCACTATAATTTGTGACAAAAACTAAACTTAAATGAATATATTTACAGGCATTCCTTACTTTAACTGAACATCAATGAAGTTAAGAACTGTTTCTATCCACCCCTAACATGACATAACGAGTAAAACATGCTCACTAGGTATATACATTAAGATGACCAACCTACCCTGCACATAATACTTAAATGATAATGGAAAACCTTCCATACACATTATAAGTTGATGGTAGGAGGTAGATTTCACTTTTAAAGTTATTACAAAGAAAGTCAAACTACACATTTTTCTATTTTCACAAAACCTTTTTCTCCAATTATTTTATTTAGCCATATTTCAAATCTTAAATCTATTAGAGGATAAATATCCCCTGTAAAGTTATACGTATTGGTGAACGTTACAAAAACTTATCACAGCATGTACTTTATAGTTGGCATTTTTAAACAGAGGAAGAATTTTAAACAGTCATAAGCGACCTTAAGTACAGTCGAATGGGTCCGTAATGGCGGTTGTGGCTTGCCATCGGACAGTAGTACCCAGCACGCATTCGCTGAACGCCGACCACAGCGCTACAGTGGTGGGATTCCAAAACGGTATTTACTTTAAAAAAACGCCTCGTACTTCGAGTGTGAGTGAAATTAAAAACATGATCAATAACAATTTAAGATTCTTTAGTTCAACGAATTTTAGACATAATATTGTTTTGATTAAGTAATTACACTGATATACGAATATACAACGTTAATCTAATGTGAAAACATGTATACTAGTTCCAAGCATTTTAAGTAGCAATACTACATATAGATATAGAAAAATGGATTGTTCATAATTATTGTTTTAACCGGCCACATGTTTAATTCCGTTATAGTTAATGTAATTTAACAGAAATATTTGCTGGTGTAAAAATATATAGTTTACCTATGAAATGTTAAGATATTAATTACAGTGTAATTAAACCATTAATGTATAGGCTCACTGAATACCAACGTTGAATGTAGCACTGGAGTAGTGAAGGTCTGCTTGTGACGTCAATGCGTAAAGAGAAACATCCATTACAGACTGAGAATCACTTCAACTGATAACTTTCCAAATGCGTCGCGACCCCATTTACTTTAAATAACAAGTTAACATTTTGTATTAATTCTTAATGAGAACATTAACTACTCTATGCATTTTTATCTACAGAATAAATGAAACTTTAAAGTTAAACCATGTTTATTATTGTTTATTCGGTTAGTAAATTATGTCTTCACATTTGACCTAATCGTTAAAACAAAATAAATTAAATTTAAACAGTTTTGCATTACTTTAAAATGGCACACAGTTATACAACAATCATGTAATACATTTACAGATTTAGGTAGCACGTATCCGTAAAGTTCAAGATCTAAAATGTCAGGTGATATTACTCATTTGTTCAATTATATTTTGTTACTGTTATTATTCTTTTACTGATGTAGAATGTAATGTCTTTAATTTTTACACATAAAGATAATTTTAATTTTACTCATACAGAAATGTTTTTTGTTTAATATTAAATAGTTTTTTTAATTAGCATAATACGTGTTGGTACATATACAGTACAAGTAAACGTCACACAACACAAATTTATTACAATATAAGCACAAAATGCACAAATATATTATAATACAAGTACAAAATGCACAAATATTATGGTGATCAATTTCGGTGAACCACGCTCATCTTCCTCAGACCAGAGGGATTCACAAAACGTGAGAGACAGAGGGACCATTCTTTTGTGAATCCCTCTGGTCTGAGGAAGGTGAGCGTGGTTCACCGAAATCGATCACCATAATATTTGTGCATTTTGTACTTGTATTGTAGTATATTTGTGCATTTTGTGCTTATATTGTAATACATTTGTGTTGTGTGACGTTTACTTGTACCGTTTAATAATAATTCATTGTTATTTTAAAAGTACGTACTTTTTTTCCTATACTTCATTAATATGGATAGTGTTATGTGTAAGAGAGAATTAGTCCTAATCTCACCATATTGCTTTTTTATGATAAATAAAGCATTTTTCATTTAATTTAGCTAGTATATCTATAGGTTAGTACCATAGTTTTAACAAGGATAGATCTATACAAAATGATGTTTTCCTTAGACATTCTGGAACAGACGTGGTGATCCCTATGAAGTGTTATTCATCACTCAGGGATTATGCAACTCACAAGTGTCAGGGGATTAAGTAGTTCAGCCTAAGCCCATCATCTTAAATGTGAGCTTAAGCTGATCAACTCCCAGATACACAACGCACCAATGGAATAACTTAACAGTCTATCACTTACTAGATAAATGTTTTAACACATTAAAAAATATAATAAATGTATTCAAAATATCATTAAGAATGTGTAAAAATTATCTATAAAGAGAACCCATTTATCATGGTGTAATTTTTAGAACAAAACGAAATAAAACAAATTAACTGCTATTCGAAGACTTTTATGTATTATAAGGCACATAAGAATAAGTGTAAGGTAAATGTAGTACAACGTCGTTTCTTTATTAAAAAGCATTTATTACAACACCAGATCCACAGTGATTTTTAACTAAATTTCATTTAATTTTAGATTTTAATCAGCGTCTTTCCGTTATTTTCAGTAAATTTATGGTAACTATAAGGTGTTCAGGAGACAAGTAGCCAATGTACTTACTACAGGCCCTTACTTCATCCAAAATAAATATACGTCTTGCAAATTTATTTACAGAATAATTGTATATTATATTTGACAAAATGAAAATTTATTAAAATAGAGTTTATTTTAAGTAAATATTAAGGGCATTTTGACTTTTTCAACGCATTGATATGCACTCTGCAATTAAAAATTATTTAATTTTAGATCTGAAGTTGCATGGCATATATTGGTTTGCATGTTTGAACGTTAATTCAATTTTAATAAAATGAAGAATTCTACATTTAACTTGATTCGATTTGTGTGCTGAAACAGATACAACAAATGTAACTAAATCTAGTAAACATCTACGATAAATTTAATTGAAATAATGAGTGCAAAGTTCAAGTTTCAAGACAAACTCAAAGACGTTTTCTGAGATTTGATAATGTTATCTTATAAGTACTTCATATTACGCATTTTAGAAACTATTTAATCTTTTTAATGCATTATTAAGCTCATTGATGACAGGATTACGAATAGTTATTATCTCAAACAATTTACAACGCAACATTTATTAAAGTTGTATTACGCTATTGAAATCATTAATCTTGCTACTCATTTAAAATTGAGTCTAGTAAGCAATAAATTTATTGACTGAGTTTAGTTTTTAAATTTAACCTGGTGGTAATGAAAACTACATTTAGCTGTAGGTATAAACTAAGATATACTTAAGAGCTGTAGGTATAAACTAAGATATACTTAAGAGATGTAGATATAAACTAAGATATACTTAAGAACTGTAGGTATAAACTAAGATATACTTAAGAGATGTAGGTATAAACTAAGACATACTTAAGAGATGTAGGTATAAACTAAGATATACTTAAGAGCTATAAGTATAAACTAAGATATACTTAAAAGCTGTTGGTATAAACTAAGATATACTTAAGAACTGTAGGTATAAACTAAGATATACTTAAGAGCTGTAGGTATAAACTAAGATATACTTAAGAACTGTAGGTATAAACTAAGATGTACTTAAGAACTGTAGGTATAAACTAAGATATACTTAAGAACTGTAGGTATAAACTAAGATATACTTAAGTACTGTAGGTATAAACTAAGATTTACTTAAGAGCTGTAGGTATAAACTAAGATATACTTAAGAAGTGTAGGTATAAACTAAGATATACTTAAGTACTGTAGGTATAAACTAAGATATACTTAAGAACTGTAGGTATAAACTAAGATATACTTAAGTACTGTAGGTATAAACTAAGATATACTTAAGAACTGTATGTATAAACTAAGATATACTTAAGAACTGTAGGTATAAACTAAGATATACTTAATTACTGTAGGTATAAACTAAGATATACTTAAGTACTGTAGGTATAAACTAAGATATACTTAAATACTGTTGGTATAAACTAAGATATACTTAAGAACTGTAGGTATAAACTAAGATATACTTAAGAACTGTAGGTATAAACTAAGATATACTTAAGTACTGTAGGTATAAACTAAGATATACTTAAGTACTGTAGGTATAAACTAAGATGTACTTAAGAGCTGTGGGTATAAACTAAGATATACTTAAGAACTGTAGGTATAAACTAAGATATACTTAAGTACTGTAGGTATAAACTAAGATATACTTAAGTACTGTAGGTATAAACTAAGATATACTTAAGAACTGTAGGTATAAACTAAGATATACTTAAGAACTGTAGGTATAAACTAAGATATACTTAAGAACTGTAGGTATAAACTAAGATATACTTAAGACCTGTAGGTATAAACTAAGACATACTTAAAAGCTGTAGGTATAAACTAAGATATACTTAAGATTTATAAATAAGGATGTTGTAAACTTTAGCTCGTTAAATATATGTATTATATTAGGGGTTTTATGAATTCAGTTTATAATTGCTGATAGGGCTATGAAATAACTATGCAATATCCAGTTTCCTCAACATCACACAATACTTCATATTTATTAAGGAAGGTGTGAACGTCTAATAAGATCATATAACACTTAGACGCGAGGGCGTTAAGGCCTAATCACATTAGTTCGCTCGGTTGAACCTTAATTTTAAACGAGCTGCCAAAGGTGCCTGCATTATAATTAGGGTTTTAGTAGGAAAAGTAATAATGAATTTTAATTAACTGTTGCAAGTATGTCTCAGAATCAAAGTTGCCAGAAAACCGTATATTTTTTATTTAAAATAATTCATCGACGTAAACATTTAGAAAATTAGTAATTTAAAAATATTGTAATGAGAATTAATTCAGTCCCTATCACTAAACGTATTATAAATCTCCTGTAAACAATAAATTTTGGGCACCATCTACTTTTTTCGATTCATGTGTAAAGTTCATGAATGTTATTTTAAAATAATCTAACCTAATTTGCAATGAACAATGAAAAAATAAATAAATAAATCTACATTATAAGTAAAAACGTATAATGTAGATTTATTTATTTATTTGTTCATACACGGTTACACTCTTTATAATACTATCAATACTAAATGTCCAATGTCTAACTATTAATGTATTGTATTATTGTAACTATTAAATCTACCGACGGTGTAAATTAACTAACTGTCCTTCATTTTTCAGTATCCTAGTATTGTTTAAAACTAACTTACACAATTTAATATATTAATAAAAATAAAAAAACCAAAATGTTTAATTTTTTATAAAAACTTTCCTTGTCATCCGGAAATAAGAAGGATATAAAGAATAAAAACGTTTCATTTGTTGACATAATTACTAAATTTTTTTCATTACAAGATGTATGTTAAAAGTTACTAGAATTAATAATCATACAATATGTTTGAGAACAGTTCTAAATCAAAATAATCAGTGTCGAACCTTTTTTTTCTTTCACTCAATAATGTTGATATTAGATGTAGATCTTAGGAATATGTGGATGCCCAAAGATGTGTCATAAATAATTTAAATTTGTATATTGTTTACATGATTATTATCTATTAGATAATGAAAATTGTCTATGTACCTATATATTTCTCGATGTTTTAGTTAACTACTAAAATTATTATAGTTATTAAAGCATATTTAACTAGCATTTCTGAACTATAAAGATTTCTTAAAATATCGTTTTAAAATATACTTTATAGTGCTATATTGTACGTACAGTATTTATATTATTATAGCTAAACAATTGTTGTTAAATCATTTTAATTTATTTTAATTGAAAAGATTGTAAGAGTAAAAATGTTAAAATACCTATCTATCAATACAACATGCTTAATAGGCAAAGTACTTCTATAAGAAACGTTTCAGGCCAGTTTATCACGGATTCTTCACTTATTGTCCCTAACTTGTAAATATTAAAATTGTTTAGCCTAATTTATAAACAGTTAAAATTTGACGCCATGACTATTTTTTCAAAAGATTTTTCTATATAGTAATACTATCTTAAGATTAAAAAAATTTAGGATCTTTCCTGTTAATTCAGTTCAACTTTTTTTGTTTTTTGTTTGTTTGTGTTTATTTTTTACTACTACTTGATTAATATTCTATTACTCTTAAAACTGTTCCCCAATAATGTTTATGTCCACTGTGGTATTTCTTATCCGCTAGGAATCCGATATCGCTGGCCTTATCTTATCGCTTTCCAAGAACTTGCGATTCGATGTAAGTCAATCATTGTATTTACCAGTTTGTATAAACTTTAGTAGCCACATAACCTAACCTGACTTAACCAAAACTAACCTAACTGTAAGTGTGATAAAAAAGTAGTGGTTGTGAAGTAATGGAAAAAGTAGTGGTAGTTAATTAGTGGAGAAGGTCCCAAAATTATATTGGTCAAGATAATTATAAAAAAATATAAACACTTAAAACAAAATTAAAAAAAACGAAAAAGAATCAACTTTATAGTTTTGTTGAATAACAATATAATGTGTCCTTAGTAACAGAATGCAGGATGGAGGGGAGATAAATTAAATCACTGCATTTTAATTGTATTAGCTGGTCTATTTTAACTAGAAATGATAGAATTAAAAATACAATGAGAGCTGAATTGCAGCTTCTTTTTATATTTAGTTTGCAGTGTTTTATTTATTTATTGCCGTCTGTAGATTACTACACCATCTTAAGCTGAAAAAAACTAAGATTGTATAGTTTATAAAACAATGACACCAAAATGTAACTGTTAACAGGTTATTTATAGTAATTTTAGCATTATGCTATATTTAATATTTAAATAGAAGAGTCCATTTGTTGGAAATATGTCGAGTAACTGTTACTGGCAAAGCATACATAAATAGAGTCACACCAAGTGTACAGGTGTATAGTTTATAAAAAACTATAATGGGAGATATACAATCATAGTTTGATTTAAAATTAAATTTTTGGAATTTTTTTTAAACTTATTCTTTTTTACATTTTTCTGTTTAACATATTTTTATGTATGTTAATAAACTAAAGTGAAACAAAATTGATTAATTTGATTAGAAAGATTATAAATATAAACTAAAATAGCTCATTCACGTTTCTCATTATTCACTAAATGAAAATTGCTCCATACTGAACAAATTTTAAATTATTACGTGTTTATTCAAGTTGTTTACTATCTATTCAACCAGTGGTTTCAGAATAACTGATCATTTATTCAATCAGAATGATAAATTATAAGAACTTTAGTATGCAAAAGGTTGTTTAAATCGCTCATAAGTAAATATAAAAGCATGTCTCTACAATGATAGGCATTAAAACATCAGTGAATCTTAGTTTTTTTAGTAAAACAAAATAATATGTTTAATAAAATTGATCTAAACATATTTATGTGACAATGTTCAAGTTACGTTCATAAACCGTTAATGAAGACTTATGTATAGTAAACTGTATGACTACGTTTTATTTTGCGCTCGTGTAATGTACCTTACCACATAGACTGTTCTACCACTCTACATAAAGCGAAGCTGAGCAACAAGATTTACAAATTAACTAATATGGGAGAGCCGGTAGTCGGTCTAAAATGTCAGGACTTTAAGAGTTAGCGCAGGCCGCATCTGGAAGTTTTAATCAGTAATATTCCCCTTGTTCAGTATTACTTCTCGCCTTTATACTCTGTGGGGGGTCAGTTTTCCACACAGATCAATAGTCTATGGGTAATGAACAGGATAAAGTTAAAAAGAATATATCTGGCCCTCACGAAAGAAAATATAATAAATAACTATCAAGGTTACTAAAAACTAATTATATTTGAGTATAAATAATGTTTTCGAAAAGATTAGTATAACAACGTTTACTCGGTGCGTTTATAAGTACTATTTAAACAAAATTAGGTAGTTAAGCTTAATAGTCAAACTTAAATTGACTAAAGCTGGAGTTAGACTGTCGAGGAGCATCAATGTCAAGTTCCCTACAAGTCCCAAACTTTAAATAAATTGCCTTACACTGCTTACTTTACAACTAGGGCACTTCATGGAGTTCCCCCCTTACTCTCTTCACACATTCTATGAAATAGATTATCGCGATTCCAAAATCAATCCTGTGCTAGAGATCCTGGCCCAAAATACATATTTAAGACGGAATTTACGAGTTTGCCATGCTATTTTCCCCTCAATAAAAAATAAAATAATTGGCACGAAGATGATATTGTTAAATTATATATTTTTTACAAGTAATTAATTATCAAATAGTATCGACAAATTATTTTTTAAAGTCTTTAGTCTGCATGGTCACCCTTCTGGCTAAACTTTTCTTATATAAACAATGCAATAACAATAAGTTTTAAAAAACCATATGTATATAATTACAAAAATAAATTAGAGGAAATAAATGGTAAATAATTACTGTGTACATAGAGGCAATTTTATTTATTCATTTTGTTTTATTAGCCTCCCGAACTGTTATATTATAGAAATAATACTGGTTTAGTTTACCTTTTTCTGTCGTAACAGTTCTTCAATTAGCATAACTTACTTACTCGTAACTTACATTTCAAAGCATATAATGCTTCATCATCAGGCTTCCAAAAACGTCACTGTTTAAAACATTAAAACACTAAAATTACAAAACATTTAAATATATTGAAATATGACTACAACACATTTGCCGGCCGGTTGGTGTCACATAGACCAACTGATCAGTTGGTGCCTATCACCGGCCGGCAAATGTGTTGTACTCATGTTTTAATATATTTAAATGTTTTAATGTTTTGTAATTTTAGTGTTTTAATGTTTTAAACAGTGATGTTTTTGGAAGTCTGATGATGAAGCATTATATGCTTTGAAATGTAAGTTACATAGCAGTAATGTAATTGAAGAACTGTCACGACAGAAAAAGGTAAACTAAACCAGTTTTATTTCTACAACTTTTACTGTCTCTTGATTTAAACTTTTGTTTTTGTCTTTATTGTTGTTCAGTTTGTTTATTTAAGTTTTGTTTTGTATTATTTTTATCGAAAAAAATCTCCTTAGGACATTAATATTACAAATCAATAACCTGAGGTATAACTTCTGGGATATAATTTTAATACTTTAAATTTTACAAATATTACACCACTAAAATTATTTGTATTAAGATAATTTAATAGGACCATAGTTACTAAAATAGTTGATACCACACAAATACATTTACACATTCGAAACAAAATATTTCATGTTGTACTTAACCAATTTACTTGTTTGTACTTAAGACCAATTTATAAATAGTTTACAAATGGAGGATTTCTCAAGACATGAACCGTAAGGGTATACATCTGTTTCATATAAAAAAGTAAAAGTGTTGATTCTGTATTATTACTAAATGAGTTAACTAAGGATTTATTAAATTGTGCAAAATTAATCCCAATTTCAGTAATCATAATGTAAAAATGGTTCAGTAATATCTTCAGCTATTGATTAACTGGAATCTTATATGTTATTCTATTGAATTATATAACACCATGGTAATTAATTTACGAACCATCAACTTTAAGTTGAAACGAACTAAAATGTGTTTAATTAAAATATAATAATTAATGTCCTTGACATTTTTGTTTATCCATTTTACAGAATGGTTTTAGTTTTCACTGTGTAATTCGATTTCCTCCATAAATAATTCATTTTCAGTCAGTATTCATAGTTTTTTAACGTATATTTTAAGTCGATAATTAGCTTTAATATGAAAAAGGTTGCATCCAGCGAGAAACATTTAATGAGATACACGTTCCTTAGAAAATAAATTAAAGCAGTGATATTCATTATGCCAACAATATGTGCTGCTATGAATGAGAGCCTATGGGACTCGTCGAAACTATGTAAACGTGTGAATAGGACTATTAAGGCGTGTTTACCGCATGGAGGGACTGCAGTGACGTCATGAGGACGGGAGGGCACACACCGTTAACTGGGATCTCATTAGTCACAGAGCCTTAACAAGCTGCTGATGTCAAGATAGGTTTAGTTATGATAAACCTTTACAAATGCCCAATACCAGTGACTGAAAGACAGTTTCTATACAAGGATTTATACTATGAAACTTGATACAAGTATTCTTTATATGCTCTAAATGTTATACTATGAAAGTATTTTAAACTGTTTTCTCTAAGAGAGATAAAATTGGGAAGATAGTAAATATCCCAATACCAGCTAATTAGAGCATTTTTTTTATCATTCGCCCCGCGAATGAGAGAGCTTAGGACGGTGAAACTTGACATAAGAGGAAACAGTATAAGCGCGCAATGTGTAGTAAAATAACAAAATAACAAGATTAAGGTGAAACAATTGTAGTGATTGAGGGGTTTGCCACATTAAACGTGCAGGGGTGTCTCCTAGTTCATTATAATGCTGAAAAAATAACGTAAGAAGTTGATTGTAATCAAACTATAATTAAGGAAACAGTTAGCCTCCAGCAATGACACGCGACTTTTTTTTGGATGACTCGTTGAACCAGTCACTTGAGATAACTTCCAAGCCAAGGGAATGAATGGTACCAGGATACAACGATTGATAAATAATAGTTGGAGATTTCCAACGCTTCAACTGTTTTGGGGAACCAACACAACGTTTCGACAGGTAAGAAAACTCCTGTCGTCTTCAGTTGTTACTTACTTACCTTAGCTTACATTTAAAACTGTTTTTTTTTTTTTTTTTTTTACCAAACAAACTATGAATTAAGAAATCACTAAAAACACTACATGCTTATAGACTTCGATCACTGTTAAGAAAATCAAGTGTTCTTAAAAATTATCACACATAACACAGTTAATTATAACAACATATAAAAACACAATATGAAATACAACAGAAATATAAATATGTTCAACATTACAAGGAACAGTTTATTGAATTAAGAGTATTCAACTTATACAACCTGCGAGGTGCCCAGTCCCTCGTCCTAGTACTGAGTAGATTGAGGGTGGGATATACAATATTATATTATGAATATTCTCTAAGTAATCGAAATCATAAAGAAAGATGAGCAAATAATTTCCAAATACGTAATCTAATTAAGCTCAGACTTGAAATGATTTTACGATAATCGTAAGAGACTTTACAACAGAATTATACTTCATTCTCAATAAGGTTTTGTCTCTTTATTCGGATGTAAGACACTACTGACAAGTGGGTACTCAATTACTTGGTAAATATATATTTATAAAAATACCAAAATAATTATTATTTAACTTTAGTAAAACCCAACCTCTGTAGAAAGTAGTTTACAATGATTGTTGTAAAACTAATTTACTTTGCATATTGTTTAAACTATAAATCAACGTTGTCTGATGAGATTAATGGTACAAGTTGTTTATTACGACCCAAAATCTGTAGAAGGTAGTTTACAACACTTGTTGTAAAACTAATTTACTTTGCATAATGTTTAAACTATAAATCAACGATGTCTGATGAGATTAATGGTACAAAGTTTTCCTTGAAGATAAAGTTAGATTGTCAGTCTGTGGCATGTCTGAGAGCATTTGTGTCTAGTTTATTAAGACCCAAAATCTGTAGGAGGTAGTTTACAATGATTGTTGTAAAACTAATTTACTTTGCATATTGTTTAAACTATAAATCAACGATGTCTGATGAGATTAATGGTACAAAGTTTTCCTTGAAGATAAAGTTAGATTGTCAGTCTGTGGCATGTCTGAGAGCATTTGTGTCTAGTTTATTACGACCTAAAATCTGTAGAAGGTAGTTTACAACACTTGTTGTTAAACCAATTCACGTTCCATACTGTTTGAACTATAAACCAACGATGTCTGATGAGACTAATGGTACAAAGTTGTCCTTGAAGATAAAGTTATGTCCTTGAAGATAAAGTTAGATTGTCAGTCTGTGGCATGTCTAAGGGCATTTGTGTCTAGTTTATTAAGACCCAAAATCTGTAGAAGGTAGTTTACAACACTTGTTGTTAAACTAATTCACGTTCCATACTGTTTGAACTATAAACCAACGATATCTGATGAGACTAATGGTACAAAGTTTTCCTTGAAGATAAAGTTAGATTGTCAGTCTGTGGCATGTCTAAGGGCATTTGTGTCTAGTTTATTAAAACCCAAAATCTGTAGAAGGTAGTTTACAACACTTGTTGTTAAACTAATTCACGTTCCATACTGTTTGAACTGTATAAACCAACGATGTCTGATGAGATTAATGGTACAAAGTTGTCCTTGAAGATAAAGTTAGATTGTCAGTCTGTGGCATGTCTAAGGGCAATAGTCCTTTCTTAATTTAGAAGTAACATTGAAATATACTTTCTTTAAGTTCTCAAATACCATTTAATATTTTTTTTAAATTTTTATAGGAGCAATCAATTATGATTTTAAAAGGCTCAACAATTTTAAATTGTTTTTGAAGGCAAAAGATATACAGTTAAACGTCAGCTTACCTTCAAATTTCAATAAAACATTATTTTACCAAATATATATAAATTTTTAACATAAGCAATCCAGTATTTAATTAAATTTTAAACTTGACAAGATCTGGAACTATTTTTTTAACTGAAATATCCTTCCGTCAGTAAATACAACAATTCCTTAATAATGTAATAAACTATTTTATATATAGAAATATTTTATAAAATTGAAATATAAAATATAAACTCACAGTGGTTATAAATAAATTGAGTAGGAAGGTTGTGAATAGCCACAATGTATGTGACCTCTAAAGAAAACATAAAAAGTGATTCGCAAACACATGGTGGGGTTCTTGTTGTTTTTATCGACGTGTCGGGACAGCTCTGGCCCCCCGTCCACTCAGACACTTCGGTACAACCAAGACTTACCGATTCCCAACCGTAAATAACATTATTTCCTTCTTCTTCTCTTCCAAAAAAGAATGAAGAAGTTGAGGTAAAATATGATATAGTTTAATGTGTAATTGAAAATATTATCATTGTTTGAACTATATTAAAAGTTGGTTTTACTTTACTTTCTGTAGTTTAAAGATAACCATTTGCATATAAATATTGTTCATCTAAAACTTAAAACATAATTTTTCTACTGATCCTTTATCTGGTATTACTGTATCTAAACTTAAAAAAATCGATTATCTTCTGATCTTTCGTACTTTATTAGTTGATGTAGTAAAAATGATTGTTACTTTTTATTTCATTCTCTTTTCAACAATCGAATCATTTTGAAACAAGTGGATTTATTAAAAACCCCAATGACAAAAAATGTTGTTAGGTTGCATTTTATTCCTACATTTTATTAATTTATACCCACTTGATAGTATTCAATTTCGATTTGATATTAGTGAATTCTAGATATTTACTACGTGGTTTAAAATTAACGCTTTACCATGGACAACCATAGAGTCTTGCATCGGCCTGATTTTTTGGTTATTATTAAATGAACTGTTCGGAAAATCAGTTCATCTCAGTTAGTATTGAGACGAATACTCATACTTATTGTGCCACGAATTAAAGTTCATAACTTTGGAATAAAAACACTCCACATTTGTTAATAAATAAATTTAATATGGCTTTTCGGGGGAGAGCCGTCCAACTAAGACATAGTTCCCCACGCTTGCTTAAGCGACCCCATTTTGGTTATGTAGACTTGTTGAACCAACTTGACCTCCGAAACACGGGAGTGGTACATGTCATGGTCATACCAAGAATCGAACCCCAGACAGGTTGCGTGGCAATCTAACGTCTTAACCCTTTAGTTACTAGCATACTACCAAAATATAAAGGCTGTCTTATTTTACCATGTGAAGTTAGGACGGCTACCTGGGGACCAATGGCTTGTCGGGAGACCGGCCACCAATCCAAGGAACAGCCACGCTCGATTTTGCGATAACGTCGAAATTCGTCTGTCAAGGCCACTTTCGTATATCTAGTGTGCGAGAGTATGTTTAAAACTTGAAACTATATAGTTTAACATTTCATAGCTAATACATTGTGTTGTATCAAAGTGCAACTTAAATTATGGGAGTTTAACAATTTAGTTTTTGTAGAAATATTGGGGATTATAAAACTTTTTATTTTTACTGGAATGATTGTTCAGTACTAAATTATGATCTATTATTTAGCAATGAATAGTATTACTGTGTATTACGAAGGCATTTAATATTATGTAAGATCCTTAAATCCTAAGCAATTTATCCTTAGTTGCCATAGTAACAAAATATTAAATCAGTAAGTATTTGATCAAGTTAATTAGCCTTATTTACAACAACCTTTGAACCATGGCTTCAACGGCTTCACACAGTTGTTCAAATGCTTTTGAAGTACTAATAACTGTCATAAGCACAGTCATATTCCAATAATGCATTTTATTCGTTCAAATAAAAATAATATTTATTGAATTTCTATTTATTGAATGGTATGTTTGGATTGTATCTCCACAGATAAAATTAAACACAAATTCTTTGAATTCGTAAATCTAACTAACTGATATTTTACAGTAATTTTATCTTAAGTCTCAAATAGTAAAATTTACATTCTTTACTCATCTCACGATCAAGAATAAATATGAAGTGGTTTGAAAATATGACAGGTGTCACTGTTATTATTTATTACTAAGACGCCCATCATAGATATATGGGCGAATATGAGGGGTGAATGAAAGTCATGAGTTTAAATGAACGAGTGTAGTCATTGTTACTAACTAAGATTGACTGTTTCTTAATAAGAGCTGTTTATTAATAAATGGCCAAATTTCCAGGGCTACTAAAAAACATAAAGCTTTACGTGGAATCCGAACCACGTAGTATTAGTCAGATAACAATGTGTGCTAATTCATATTTAACTATTTATTATTAACACGTTCTAATTAAGAGAGAATTTAATGTTAACTAATGCGTTACTAAAAATTAAGATTGTTTTTTCAGTTTGGTTATCTAACGCACAATAACAAACAATATTGGTCCTCTTTTTCAATTAGTTACATTTTGATTTTAGCCCAACTGGATCTCGCTAGATTATGTAAACGTAAAATGTTTTTTTTATACGAATAGCTTACTCTTTATTTATTTTAAGAACCATTTCCTTTTCATAGTTTTTAAAATGTCTAAAATTATTTTCAGAATCATATATTTATTAATAGCCCAATAGCCCGACCAACTAAGGTTGGCTACAAGGACTTATTGTTGGCTACATCCAAACCACGTAGTATTGGTATGATAGTCTTATACTCAGCCATCTCCCTTACATAACATCCACACTTCACTAATACTCATAACATGTACGAATAACGGCTAACATTAATAAAATTAACTTTTTGCCAATATTGACCTTTACATAGAGAACCTGTTTATGTTAATGTGAAATGATATTTATATAAAAGTTTATACGTTCCTTTAAAAGAAGGATCAAAGGATCAATGAAAAAGTGTTTAAGCAGCTGCCTCCAGCTGGAGTTTCCTGTGGATCATAAACTCCTTTCCAAGAAGGAGGAGCTAACGACTTCGCAAGCTGTTGTGTTAATTGTCTTTGACCCAGTTATAGGGCTTTGTATTAATATGTAAACAGTTTTAAAGCCTTTACTATTTAATATCTGCGTATAGTGTTAATAATACAGCTGAACACTGAAATAAACTTATACAAACAAGAAAGTTTCCTCTTTCAATTAATTAAGTAAAAAATACACTTCAGTTTGTAACTTAAATGTAATGATCACTTTTTTACAATATAAAATTGAAAATTAAATTATTGGTTAATAAAATATCACGTAAAATCCTTAAATCCTAAGCAATTTACACTAAGAGGCTATTATAAAAAAAAAATTAAATCACTAACTATTTGATCAAAGTAATTGGCTAGTATTTGTTATTCATTTACTCTGCATTATCTAACGTAGAGCTGACCAAACAATGTGAACATATTTTTATAAAATTAAATATTCTAACTGTTTTTAATATTTATACTTATCAATTAATAATGTATTTATTTAAAAATCCAGATATTATTAAACCAAAATCTCACCAATACAGTACGAGGTTTAGGGACAACGCAACTATCAGTTCTAATAGATTGAATAAAACAATGAATAGCCATGTCATAGTTTCACTTAAAATGTATAATAAATTGAACAATCTGGTTACTGTTTATCCCGCGAAGGGCTTTTGAATCAAATTTTTCAATTGGCTTAAAAAAACTTCCTTTTATTCACTAAACGAATGTTTTAGCTTCAAATATTAATTTTGATATTGTATAACACCTATTAATTACACGTATATGACATTATATATACGTAATGTATTAATTTACATGTATAATGTCGTGTGTAATTGTTCTCCATTACTTATTGTTTATTTTGTAATTACTTAGTTTAATTTTCTTACAATACATTATTGCTAAATATAAGTTACTGAGACTTAGCATGTGCATGCTGAAAAATGACACTGTCAATACTTTTAAGTAAGTTTTATGACAAATAAAGAAATTTGAATTTAAGAAAACATTAAATCAGTAACTATTTTATGAAAGTAATGTTCTAGTATTTTTATTAATTTATTCAATGGATATTACTAATTAAATAAAATTTAATAAATTTAAAATTACAATAGTTTGGACAACTCAGTTTAGCAGTTCAGAAATATTTTGTAAATAAGTTTACTGTAAATTAAAAGATCAACAAACATTACAATGCTGTGTATTTATTTAATCAATTATTGCACATTATTTACCATGCATGGTATTAAAATGATCCTAGTCAAAATAATTAAAATTTTTAATATCGCGCTTTATTAATTTCAAACATAGTAAAAGGTTTTTTTAACAAATTTAATGCTTGTGTAATTTCAGTTAAGTGGTTGAAAAAGAATGATTGGTTCAGTTAGGTATGAGGAAGATAAACGTTGTTGGACATTTGCCATCATTACGTGAAAAATACCAATCACGACGTTTCGATTTGATAAAACCCAACTCTTTTTCGAGTTCTAAAAGCTAAATTAAATCTACACAAAATGTTCTAGAATAACATTCTTAAACTAATAAACATATCTACATTAATTATCTACATTTTAACCCAGAATGGGGTACAACAAAGTGAACGTCTGCTAAATATAAATCTACGGATGAATGAATATTGCTAACATGTTAAAAATCAATATAACAGTTAGGTATGTCGTAAAAACCTAGTAACAAAATCACCCTTGATAACCTGTAAATAAAGTTCCGATAAATGTTCTTATAAACCAAGGCACTGAAGTGGACAAAGACACCGGAGAGCATCGAAGAAATGGAAGTGCTCAGTCATTCTTTTTTTTTTTATATATTTTTCAAGCCTTTTCGATTATTACAACCTCTCCTACCCAAACACACACTCATTAATTCAAAAAAAGAAAACTCAAATACAGAAAATGTTTAGCACTGTGCACGTACTTGTGTAGAATGACAGGATAACTAACTAGGTGGGTTAAGTTTAGCATCATGAATAGGTCAGGGTTTACCGTGTGGCGTGTTAAATGCTTACGTATTAATTACTAATAATTTGCACAACATTATCATAAACAACCTTCTATGCCACATTTAGATTAGAAAACCTTCTAAAAACTACTCTTAGCAGATCACTACGTTATACAGAAGAGTGCACCCCTCCAGCCCACCCCCCTATGAAGAGTGCACCCCTCCAGCCCATCCCCCTATGAAGAGTGCACCCCTCCAGCCCATCCCCCTATGAAGAGTGCACCCCTCCAGCCCACCCCCTCTATGAAGAGTGCACCCCTCCAGCCCATCCCCCTATGAAGAGTGCACCCCTCCAGCCCACCCCCCTATGAAGAGTGCACCCCTCCAGCCCACCCCCCTATGAAGAGTGCACCCCTCCAGCCCACCCCCCTATGAAGAGTGCACACCTCCAGCCCACCCCTCTATGAAGAGTGCACCCCTCCAGCCCACCCCCCTATGAAGAGTGCACCCCTCCAGCCCACCCCCCTATGAAGAGTGCACCCCTCCAGCCCACCCCCCTATGAAGAGTGCACACCTCCAGCCCACCCCTCTATGAAGAGTGCACCCCTCCAGCCCACCCCCCTATGAAGAGTGCACCCCTCCAGCCCACCCCCCTATGAAGAGTGCACCCCTCCAGCCCACCCCCCTATGAAGAGTGCACCCCTCCAGCCCACCCCCCTATGAAGAGTGCACCCCTCCAGCCCACCCCCCTATGAAGAGTGCACCCCTCCAGCCCACCCCCTCTATGAAGAGTGCACCCCTCCAGCCCACCCCCCTATGAAGAGTGCACCCCTCCAGCCCACCCCCCTATGAAGAGTGCACCCCTCCAGCCCACCCCCCTATGAAGAGTGCACCCCTTCAGCCCATCCCCCTATGAAGAGTGCACGCGGCTGTGACGTTACTTGTGTAAGTACGCAGCAGGTGGGGCTGTTTGTTCCTCGTTGTGTTTGTTTGTCTGCCACCATCCGCTACATTTATCAACTGTTCAAACACCTGCAGACAAATGGTTGTTCCTTCTTCCAAAACCGACATCACTCCTGTATATTACATAATCTACATTTAGATATTATATGATTATTATTATTGTTACTACTTCTTGCATTATTCACACGTTTGATCTCAGTTGCATAACTATATAGGTTTATATTAACAACATATAAACCTCTATGTTGTTAATATATAGGTTTATATACTGCTAATATAAACAAATATGGAAAACTAATATGGTGGGAAACAAATATGGAAACTCTTTCACAAAAACGTTATTTTTTTCCATAGATAATTTGATAATTTTAACTCTTGAAAGCATAAACCTTTTGAAGTCCGGTCTGCGGCAATTAATTTCCTTGAATAGAACTTTCATTTGATACCAAACTCGACCTAGGCTTACGTTGAATATTTCCGTTTAAATCCACGTGGGCCGTCTCCATGAAAAAATGAAATGTCACTAATAGTGTCAAAGGTATGTTATTTGTAACCATGATCATGTATAGTACGAGTTTGCGCTTTCACGAGTGAAGTCATACAAAAATTGTGAAAGTGTTTTCATATTTTTCCACCCTGTACGTCCTAAAAATGTGCAAATGTCAATATATATTTAATTATTTATTTTTAAACATCAATCATCAAATTAAGATTGAATTTATGTTTCGAGTGAGTGAAAATGTTTTAATTTAGATTTTGCTAGAAAGTTAGATTAACTGTTCGTCAATAAGTATGGTTATTTAGCGAATGATGTCATCGTAACAAACTTGTGTTCCTCTTTAAGCTAGCTTCAGTTTTACTAGAGCCCAACAGAATATCCCTAGATTATGTAAACGTAAAATGTTTTTTATATAAAATAGCTCACACCTTATTCATTTTTTTAAATTTTATTTTCCAATTTCTAGAACTTCTGAATGTATTTTTAGAATGATTTATTTCCTTTAATTCCTACAAACTTTTTTTAAATAATTTTGTTCCATCGGATTTAACAAAATATTTTAAAAATGACCTTCATATCTCATTTATATTCAAAGTAATATAGAGTGTCATTACAAATAAAATGACAATCGTTTAGTTTTCATACAAAAGTGTAATTATATGGGTATTTTTACACTTTAATTGTTATATGGATATTTTACTCAAATTTAATTGTTAGGTGTAAGAGAGGACTTGTAAGTCCTGACCTCACTATTTGTACATAAAATAAAGACAATTTGATTTCAAATTAAATAACATCAATTAAACACTAAACAAAAACAATTATACACATAAAGCTTGTGAATATTAGAAGTGATTGACAATAAAAGCTACAGCATAACAAAATAACTACGTAATAACTAGACATCACAGCCAATCTACAATGTCTCATCTACACACATATTCGCCCATATCTTGACGATCGGCGTCTTATGAATAAATAAATAAATAAAATGTCAGTCTCAAAACTTTAGGCCCAAATAGACATTTTATTCATTAGATATATAACTGTTCAGAGTTGTTTTAATGTATAACATTGAAATAACAAGGGATTCCAAAAGAGTTAAATCATAATTTTAAATGATACTTTTAAAAATAGTATCCAGGGATGATCCATTAATATTTAAAACTAGAGTAAGTGTTGATTTAATTTCCATTATATCAAAATTAAGTCATGATCAGAGTATTTCAATTTCATTGACATCTCGTATTTTGTACTGGATCGTTTAGATGCTCATATGTTGAATGTGACCCCTAAATCTGGTTGTAGATATAAGTGATTCGATAAGGGGCGGTAACATCAATTAGTATTGGCAGGTTATCTTGATGAATGGGCTAGGCCGGAAGGATGCTGTGTGAAGGGTTAGGCCTGGTACTTCAGATAAGGCAGGACAAGGTAGTGCTCGGTGATAAATTGTTCTGTATTGCAGCTGCTATCCATTGAATCTGTTACGATTGTCACATTTTATATCAATATCTGTTAAACTGTTATTTGATATATTTAAGAGCAATCAATAAAAACTATGAATTAAAAACACTGTAATGTTAGTATGAAATTAGTTTCGTTTTGAATAAATACTGTAAATAAATCTGTAGGAAATAACTGATCACAATTAAAATACTGTAAGAAGTATAACGTAGAGTCAAAATAAGAATAAATTAAATAATAAGAAAATGTATCATTAAATATAGGCTAAGTTACTATTCTGTTACTAAATATTCAGTTAATGTTATAAGGAGAACATTTTTTCAGACAGATTTTTATTTTATTTCATTTTACTTTTTCCAATACACTCTAAGGGTCTAAGCAGATCACAAACTTAAGTTTTCTATAGGATGCAATTAATATTCTGTTGCTATTATAAATAAAATAATTGTACTTTGTTCAATACTAGCACAACTGTTATCAGCATTTTTTTTCTTTATCATTGTTTCGTATTCCTTTAATCACGCATTTTTCACTGTCCGTCTAGTAGATTAGTAAACTTATACCACTGCCAACAATTAGATAGACCTAAATGCAAAAAAATACATTTTTCTGGTACCTAAAATAAAGAACTGATAAGGGCTACAGATACCAGAATTTCCTATCTGATTATCTGTTATCAGTTATCTGAATCTGTTATCAGTTACCAGAATAGGTATCTGATAAAGTAACTTGGTCTCTACAGATAGACTCTAGATACTATGAGATATAATTAAGAAATATATATAGAAATGATTTTTTAAACAGAACTTGGCATTATTATTTAAATGTGTATTAAGAACTCAGCTATACAAAATTAATCAAACATCAAATTATGCAATTTTTTTATTGAAAACAAAATATTATGTTGAAGCTTGGTAAATCAACTAGTAGCACTGTAAAATAAAAAGGAATAACTGATTAATGTTTTTAGAGGGTGGAGACATTTTTAACGATTGACTGACTGGAGCCCTGTAAGATATCGTCTAATCAGTTTTATATACAGAGAAAATAAGGTATCTCAACGACTGTAAGTTTAAGAAAATTCTTAAACACATTACAAGGTTGTTAAACATGTTGTATCTTGTCAATTAATGACTTCAAATAAAGTGAGTTTTGAAACAGAATTTTTAATATTTTAAAACTAAATTCACAAACTGGGTTTGAAATTGGACATGATATATATTCGTAACAATAAAAGTCAAATTTATGAACTTCCTTTTAAATAAATATTGAATTAACTCTTTATTACCATTTCCGGACAAAGCCTCTTAGCTGCTGTGTATTAACCAAACTGGGGATTAATTATTGTAACATTCGTTGATTAATATTGCGGGCCACAATAGATCCATATCAATACACGACAGCACTCTCAAACATGTCATTTATGTATATACAGGGATCACGGGCTTTACATAATCATGTTTGCTTCGTAACCCAGCAAATAGTGTAGTATTGTTTGTTTGAAAAATGACAGAAATCACCTCTTATTAATATTCTTTCTGGTTAAATAATTAATTAATGTTATAAAAATGTTATAAATATTATTTTATAAAACATCATATTTGTTATTGTATTATATTCTGTTTACTAACAACAATATTGTCAATATACTAAAACTATTGTCAAACTATTTACATATAGAAGATGTCTCATGTAATTGGAATATTTGTGGTAGTAACTTTATTAGCTAGCGAGGTCTACTATCACCGCTGATTAACACTGTTTCACATGGAACACCAGCTCTCCACTAGTAGGCCACATAACGTCTGATAACAGTCATACAACATTTAACATTGAATGAGAAATGTACCTGAATTATCTGTATATAAAATCTATTATTGAACTTATGATATTGAAATATTATAACGAATGTTTTTTATTAAAATATATTTTGTGGAAAGAATTAAATTCCGTAGTGTATATTAAAATAAAAAACAAAAAATCATACAATTGTGTTTTATTTTCTCAAATGTACTCTTGAATATCTTTCAATGAAATGTATTATCCGTAGCTACATAATTTTATTGAATATATTCCATTTTTAATTATTGTTATACATTCATTTTACTACATATAAATAAAATAAAAGTTTTTCCTTTGCCAGTATATTGGTTATTTTACATATTTACACGTGTCTTACATCAGAGAATCGAAACATGCTTTATCTTAATTTTTGTCTGTGTGATGGTAACGTTCTTTGTTCGCTTTTCATGAGACAACGAGAGAACCGTTTTTGATTAAACTTTGTATCGTAAATCCATACAGGCGTGGGGAGGTTTTAGATAGTTTGGGTCTTAGAAATTGACCTTAGTTCTTCACTCTCTTGTTATCATTAGTTACCGTGTTATGTTAATTGGTTCTGGTGTGATTTTAATATTGTTTTTGATCCTGTTTATCAGCTGTTATAGACAGTTTGCTGTCGATGGAATTCCACAGGGAATTTATTTTGTTTTACTAACTATAATCATAATGACCACGAATCCGGATTGCTATGATTGGACGTAACTTCTTTCACGTTTTCTATAATGATAGATAATCAAAAATGATAATGAAAAATAATAAACCCGTATGATGACACAAAGGATATAAGGATGCTATTTACTTGTAAAATAATAAATGAAACAAATCGATATTTCAACATACTTGATGAAAAATCAACAATCAACTTAAACATCAACACATTAAAACATGGTATCTTTTCGATGTTTTGTATAGCTTGTAGTATATTATTTAATCAGTGTTTAATATGATTACTAATAATTCAAGTGATAATAAATACAAACAAATCAACTAAACCTATGACTATCCTATTTATAAAAAAACATGTTAACAGAAATGACTTTCTATTAAAGAATATTCATCTGTATCAGTATGATAGTAATTCCACACGAATATGCTAAAGTATTATTATTAAAGAGGAGTATGTATGTGGCCGTTGGAGAGAGTGTAAAATGACGTCATCAGATTAGTGAGGAAAGGGGGGAGGGGTAAGGCCTCCTTCAATCAATGACGGTATTTAAAGCAAACAATCCCCTACATATTGTATGGACCTGTTTTCACGGGTTCAAGCTAAAACTAAAACTGTGTGGAGTGTTCTTAGGGTACCTTCAAGGGATCAAGCTAAAACTAAAACTGCGTGGAGTATTGTTAGGGTACGTTCACGGATACTTTCAACCTTACATTTTGTATAGATTTTATTTATCAATCAAATGTTGAGGCTTTCATTCATCCCCCTTTGAATTTACCAGCTCGCTTTGGAAGCTTTACGATATAATATATTGGAGTGAAAAAGTATTGGTCTTTCCATTATACTAGATGATCATGTTAAATTATTCCAAACTTTTTCTCATTTACTTCATCAATTTTATACTTTCAATGCTAATAAAGGATGTTAATCCATTAACAGTCATATTTTATTATTATAAAAATGTTCATTGATCATTTACGCTATCATGTATCGATGTTTAACGTCTTTGAAAACGTAATATCTGCGGCCAAGAGTGGCGAGTGAATGTCATATTTTGTCTATTTTAACTTCACTCACTAGTTAACACGGGCCTGCAAACCTGAGCGTTATTTAATGAGTTATTCAACCGACCTCAAACTTAAGCGTGGACTGAAACGATGGACCTGCATCCCATGTTTGAACTCTTAACTACTGAAAGCTAAAACGCTGGAAATAATACATATACACACATTACAAAGTATACAAGATAAGATTCTTTTATCTAGATTCTATATCTGGGTTACAATGGCAGACTTAAGAAAGGTCAAACTTAAAGTAAAAAGAATACTTACAGTATACAACTTGAATTTACAATACAGTTTCAAGGAATCCAGCGTATGATACGTTCAATTTTATTTATTATAATCCTTACTTAAGCATAAAGCACACTGTATTCTACTATAATTTCTTCGTCCATTTCTGGATTTCCATTAAATTTTACTGCCATAGCACCACTATAGATACTAATGTCTAAGGTTCGAATCCTCGTCGGTTCTTGTGGTTTGCACCACTTCACTCGACGAATAAATTCAAAGCACAGGCGTGTGAATTAGTGAATGATTTTTTTTAAAGACACAATTAACTATATTAATAATAGTTATTTACTGTAGTCTATTTAGAATGAGAATTGAGACAAATTACAGTAGATTAAAATATAAGAAATGATTGAAAGAGAAGGTGGATAGTGCTGAAAGAATACAAATATTAGAATATTCACGTTATAGCTAACTGAAAATTACTTCTAAACATCAGTTCTGGCCGTTGTCATTAACTGCTCCCCCTTAGTGATCTTCAAGAGCTCGGTGAGCATACGACAGGTTTGCTTAGCCATACAAAGTCAACGTGATAAAATTAGCGCAGATTTCAAATAAAACAGGATGATTAGGACACTATGAAAACCTTCAGTGTGCAGAAAAATGTGGAAAGTTAAAGCGCATCGTCCACTTTACAATGGTATAGTGTGCAGAGTAAAAGTTGCCTATCTAAGCATATCAGAAATGTTATCAAGTGCGTCTCATTGAATGTCTGAAGATATTATGGAATAACAGGAACTTATTTCGTATTTCAATGTAGTAATATTTTTGAAGACATGATCCATGCCTCCAGATTACATCTAAACGTTTTGGATAAGAGGCTTGTGGGTGATGCAGTAATCTGTGACTAGACCGTCAAGGCCCATGCGAGCTGGATGGTGCATGAGTCCCTGGCCAGATCCAGCGTACAAACACTCGTTTCTGAGCTCGTAATTTACCATCTGAAACACGATAATGGTTTAACACCGAGGAATTTTCGGTGAACATTTATCCATCCACCCTGGTAATCGAACCCGTGAAAACAAGGTAAATCTCCGAAGGCAAGCAGATGTCTTTTTCATTGAACCCCTAAACAATGTATTCATAATATGTATTTACTTTTTTAACACTTCGTACATCTTGAAATTCCTTTTCGGATGTACAGTTTAATTTGACCAGTAGGTAAAATTAAGTACATATGTAAACCTAGTTTCTATTCCATAGACAACATGTTTATCTGTGTGGTTTTTTTTTTTTTTTTTTTTTTTTTTTTTTTTTTTTTTTTTTTTTTTTTTTTTTTTAGAACCGGAAAGATGGTTTAGTTTATAGTGAATGTTATTTTCCATTTTCAATTTTACCAATATTTTTTATGTAACGTTTTACATTGAACACAACTTTGAAATGTATTTTATCTTCAGCGATTATTTCTCGAGATATTACGGAAAACTTCTACCTCTACGGTAAATTGCATATGTTAATAAAAGCAAAAACTAACTACAAAATATGAATTTGCTAATATTTCCACAGTAGTGATAGCCAGCAAGCAAGGCCGGGAGGAAGCTAGACACCTACTTTTAACGCAAATTACGACTGTTTAATTCGGACAAGTTAGGTGAGCAAAGTAAAAAAATCATTTTTGGCCGGAAAACTATTTTTTTTCAAAAGGATCTTTATTTTTTTTCAGTATAAAAAGTATTACATTAAATAATTACTAAAATAATTATTTTTAGACCAGTTTTTTATCAACTGTTAAAAACGATTTTTCTAATTGTTCGGGATATATCGAGTTTTCCCTGATTTAGAACAACCTGTTTTTATAACTCCTTATAACATCCTTATTTATAATTCATTTTTAAACACAAATAGTAGTTTTAGACGAATTTAGAAAAGGTATAGTTTAAAAATTACTAAACTTATGAAAACTTTGATACACGTTCTTTGGGATTAAACTACTTTGAAGTTGTTGACTGTTCACCAAAAAAACTCATAATTTTCTATTTGGTTTAACAAAATAATTGTGATTGTCAATTAAGCATATTAGCTGTTTATTAAAATGAGTGACTTTTAAAACACATCCAAATTAAATAGACGTTTATTATAAATTAAAACAAAACTTCATTTTTTGTATGCAACAACAATGAACCTCTTTCATAAAGTTCTTAGTAAGGATGAAAGGGGTGGATTCAAAGCTAGGTCTCAAGTAATTACGGATTGTAAGGTAAACATCCCTTACATATCTCAACTGACCTGGTTTCACAGACTATGTGCAGGTCTATAATATAAATCTCGACATTCTCTAATCCTGACGATAATGTCTTCAGACACGCAAGGGGGAGGAACTGTTACTCCTTCCGATAAATGTCATCGAAAGTTTTATACTCGATAATCTAAGTTATATAAATGTCAACGACGAAAATAGTAATTTGTTTGACATGTATATACTCTATTTTTTTGTTTTATATATATGGTGTCCACTACTCGAGAAGTCTGGGATGTTCTTGTTGTGTGATAGTCAATGTCTGGATGTTGCCGCTAATAGAGTATCAGCCTTGTACTACATGTCCAATACTACGTGGTTCGGACTCCAAGTAAAGCTGTGTCACTTAGCTTCCTAGCAAGTAGTAAATGGCTTTTTCTGAATATAAGTTGACCTCAGTTAGCAGCACAAAGGTAATCCACACTTATACTACACTCATATAATCTCTTATATTCGCCTTAAAATAAGCACAATTTTGTGTCGGCGCGTCATATTTGAAAATCTAAATTAAAAGATGATAAATTATTTTTATTGTATTTCATGACACCTTCCAGTGATTAAGATGTGAAGTAACTAATTTACTTTTGCAATTATTTTTTATGTCGATTAAAAACATACTAGCAGCATTAAGGAGCTGACAACTTGTTTATTGGAAGAAGTAAGAAGAATTACACCCGGGATGCTACTAAAGTAGGTTTTTTATCACAGAATAGCACATTGCCAACAAGTATTTGGAGCGCAGTTTGAGCTCCTCATCTAAAATGGTTATTTTTGTACATAAATAATTTGATAATTTAATTTTGTTGAATAATTTATTTCCATAATGTGTAATTTTTGACCAGAATAATTTACTTGTAACCGTGGAATTGCGGAGAAATAATATTGAGCAAACTAGTTACTTTGAGATTCAAATGACATGACTCTAATAAGACACACCTTACAAAATCCATTTTACGTCAATTAATTTCTCAATCAAATGAACAGACCTTTCATTTGATACCAAACTCAATCAAGGCTTACATTGAAGATTTTCGTTCAACTCCTCGTGGGCCGTTCCCCTGAAAAGATTAAATGTCGCCAACGGCGTCAGAAAGTTCTTTGTAACCATGATGGTTGGTTGTGTGAATGCATACAATATTTGTGAACGCGTTTCCATTTTTTTCTCCCACCTTGTATATACAGTACATTAGTACGTAGGTTAATAAGATCTGGTAATGAATTCTAATTCAGAAGGATGGTTCAATTTGATAAATACCTAAGATTAATTGTGATTGTTAAGGATAAAGACAGTTGTTTTGTAATAAAACAGTTATTGTCAAGACAGTAGTTAAGCATGTCTTGTAAGAAATACATTGCAGACAGCGATCGTATCTGCAAGACAAACGGAGGTTAAGCGGAACCTTGTCAGATACTTCCGGTAAATAATGTGCAGCGTTTGTTACAGCCCTTCTTACATAAGTAAGTACGCATTCAAGAGCCATGCATTTGTCGCTTGATTTAATTGAGTGAGTTTTCGTGTTGATATTAAAAATATTTCATTATTTTAATCTAAATTTGACTGTTATAATTATAATTAGGTGGATTTGTACAAATACTAAAAGGGCTATTATCTTTTTGTTGAAAAAGTCATGTTAAAATGTAGTATTTCTGTAACAAAGAACTACTCAGTCTTTTTTCCTGTATAATATGTATATACATTTTTAGTTGATAAGAGTTTGGGTGTACGTATAAAACTATTGTTGTTGTTAATACAATGTTTTATGCGATAACATAAATTTCATTTTCTTTTCCATGAATGAAATAAAATCCTAGATAACTAAATTAAATTGGCAATTACATTGTAATACACATACCTATTGTAGAATTCCAAGTTTTAAATATTGACATTACATATCTATAATTTATTAAAGTACCCATCACAACGTAGCCCAGTAACTTACTAAAGTCGTAGCCAAACTGAAACTTGAAAGTGGAAGTTATAAAGTTAGACAGTATTGTAAATAGTTTTAAGATGAGGTCTTTTTATCTTCTCTCCCATTGCAAATGGCTGAGGACCACAGTTTTGTTTTTGTTCAGTTTTCTTTAATATTTTTTAATTATATTTATACTTCTTGTAAAAAATATCTATCTATTGTCATTGTTTAAACTATTTATATCCCATTTGAATTTATCTTTATCTGTTGTATTTCTCTTTGATATTTTGTTTAATTCATTAATCACAAATTAGGTATGTGATTAATTAATTAACTTTTCCTAATTTAATGGTTGCTAGATATATATGTAGTAAAAAGTGTTTGTTTAAATTAAGTATACTATATATTACTGTCAACTCTCAATTAGCCAATTTGGCTAGAAAGTTTATTAAGGATGTATGTAGGTATGATTTTGATGTAATAATTGATTGATTAAATAATTAAAATAGTTGAAACTAATTGTTAAGTATATAAAAATATTAATATAGCATTTCCATATTTAATATTAAATTAATGTTGCAAACTTAGGAATGAACCTAAGACAACAGAAAAGGCTATTTAATCCAATTTGAGCACCTCAATGTTATGAAACATGATATGTTTTTGTTTTTTTTTTTATTTATTAGGTCAGAATTAAGTTTATGTTGTGTGATAGATAGTTTGTTACTTAATCTAAGATTTATTTGTTCGTTGATAATAGGTGAGCTGATCTATAGAGAAGCAATAACGGGGATAATGTGTTAACACCTCTAATAACAATTTTAAGATTGGAAAATCAATTTAGAACGTTCATAGAAATGAAATTAAATGAAATGGAATGGACTATTTAAGTTCATTCACTACTTTCATTCATACATGGTTCAGTCATATCGTCTCCACCAGCATGACTTTAGCATTGAAAGGAAGGAATAAAGGAAAACGATTTAAACTATGGATGCCAGTATAGACTCTATTGCAAGTTGAAGTAACAGTTTAATTCCACAACAGTGTATTGTTGATAATAAGACCAAGGTTTTTTACCTTGTCACAGCATTCAAGTTCATAATTGTTCAGTTTTAGTTTTGGGAAGTATTGAAAGTCAATTTGAGAAAGAAGCTGTCTAGTCCCTAACACCAAGGTTTGATTCATTCTTAGACTCATTCAGTTTTAGTCCATGTTTCTGTGCCCATATTTGATTGAGTCAATGTCCTCGTTGATCAAAGATACAGAAGCATTTGCATCTTTAATAGAAAAATGGTAGTATATTTGTAAATCGTCGGCGTACAAGTGGAACTTAGCAGAATAAATAACTTCAGTAATATTGTTGTTGTACAGGGAAAATAACAAAGGACCAAGGACGGAGCCTTGGGGAACCCTCGTGTGACGGGCCTCCACTCTGGCCTCACAAGTTGCTTTTGGTCAGTAAGTCGGATGTGACTTAACCCACTTAACACAACCATCGGAGAAGGCAGCTATTTTTAATTTAACGAGAAGTAAAGGATGAGAGACACAATCAAAAGCTTTTGAAAAATCAAATTAAGTGAGAATAGTAACGAGTCTCTTATCCATGGCTAGCCTAATGTTATCAGTGATCTTAAGAAGTGAAGTAGTAGTGCTATAATTGGAACGAAATCCATACTGATATTTCGACAAAATTTTATTTTGATTCAGGAACGATATAAATGGTTGGTGTACGACTCGTTCAAGGCATTTGGAGAGGGCGGAAAGTATACTGATAGGCCTAAAGTCAGAAGGAGTTTCAGGTGAGGAACATTTATGCAATGGACGGACTACTGCATGTTTCCAGAGAACAGGAAAAGTATATGAGTTTAAAGATACATTAAATATTTTAGTTATTATGGGCAACCTTTGGATAACCCAGCTGAACATTCTGCGGGGAAAAGAATGATAGTGATGCGTGAAATAAACTCGAATGATAACTTTAGTTGTTTTATCTGGTAACCGTGGTAATGGTATATGGTATATACTAACTAACACGTCATCTCTCACAGTACATCCAGTCCTGTTGTCTCTTGTTTCTTCTAATCCATATTTTATAATTTATTTGTTTTTTTTCTGTTTGCTATATATAGTATACATCTTTGTTGTCCGTTTTTTTTTTTTTTTTTTTTTTTGCTTTTCCATATTTATTTGTTAATGTCTTTGTTGTTATATATATAGCCACTGAGCCGGCGTGGTGGCTCAGTGGCTAAGGCTTCGGACTGTGGAGGGCAAGGTCCAAGGTTCGAATCCCCACTGAGCCAACGGTCGGTACTTCACTCGTTGAATAAAGTTGACGCACAGGCCTGTAGGCGCATGTCAACTGGCGAGTGAAGTTAAAAATTAAAAAAAAAATTAATTGTTATTTGTCTTTGTTGTTTCCTATTAATATTTTATATTATTGTTATTAGGCAAAAAAAAATTAATTGTTATTTGTCTTTGTTGTTTCCTATTAATATTTTATATTATTGTTATTAGTCATTGTTGTTGTTTTGCCATGTTCATCTGTAATGTATATGTTGTTTCCTTGCTATTATCTTTTGCAGTTTGTAATTGTTGTAAATTGCTATGTCCGTTAGAAATAAAGAAATAAGTAGAAAAATGAAAAAACCAATAAATATACTTTTAAGATCGAAATGATCGTAATATATCATCAGCTAAACTTGATTAATAGCACCCACAATACATTTTGCAAGCTGCATAAGCATATATATGATGCTGAAATTGAAAAAAGAAGAAAAATACTTAGTTTCAACACTGGAAAGATTTTGGAAGCTGGTTTAGTAATATTTTGAGTTAAATTCCTGCATAAATATTAAAAACTATTTCAATAATAATGTACTTTAAATGATAAAGCTTATATAATTTAAAGAATGATCTTCACTCAACAAAGTCAAGGCTGAAGTGTCTTGGGCCTTCTAAAACACGGGGGGAGGTAACTAAAAGTGATTATTGTTGTAAAACTATAAGCATAATATCATAATGGAAACAATTATTTTGCATCAATGTGCTGATGTAATATAATTCATAAATGAAATGAAATTTGTTCTAGAAATATAATAATTAAAATATTTCACGGTAAATTACAATAAATGTTTTATTTTAAACATAATCATTGAATACAATTAAATTCTGATTACTTGAGGCTTTTCACAAAAATATGTTCTCATTAAAAAATGTCAATTTTAAACATTTATGTTCATAAATAAATCTGTTATTTTTATTTGAAACTTGGCCTATTAAGAGTAACATCTATTACGGAGGAAGGCATAGCAGACTCTTAATGTAAGTTAGTACACCATGATCATTTATCATTTTTTTATATTATGTTTTTGTACATAATGTCATATATCGACTAGGTTTCAGGACATCAAATTAATAAAATAACATAAAACCAATCAGAGTGCTAGTAGTAACTTTGTACGGGTAAAACTGAATCGTGTGGAGCTGAGCTTTTATTAAATCCCCTCAGATCTGGTCGTCAAACTAGTAAATTAATTCGCTAACCCCAGGGGTAGCTCGCTGGACTGACAGATGGAAATATTCATATCTATTTGACATGCAAATTATGAACCAAAACTAACTTTAAATGAATAAATGACGAAAGTCTATAACTTTGTTGATCCTTACTTAACATGGTATGAGTGACTTGTGTGTTATTTGGAATAGTGAAAGATACGAATTGTTTGAACAAAAACAATACATACATTTGAAAAGTACATATAATAGTTTTAAATGTTATGATATTATTCAATAATATTTTAATTTACAGTCATTTCAACTTTAAAAGAAAGTATTGTAAATTAGAAAGTTAGCAATTGATTAATAAAAATTCAGTATAATTGTACAACATACATCACAAATTTATTAAAATATAAGTTCAATATTAACAAATACTTAATCGATTTCGGTAAACCATAAAGCAAAAGTATAACGTTCACAAATGCACGTACAAGTACAGTGGTATTGACGTAACCACCGACCCATACACATACAGTGGAATTAACCAACCTCCCACTCAAACATGTATAATGATATTGACCCATCCACACGCCCATACACGATCAGTGGTCTTGACCTACCCACCAACTACCACTAAACACATACGGAGGTATTGACCCACCCTCCCGCCCAATAGCGTACTACAGTGGTATTGACCAACTTCCCACATACACGTGTTTAGTGGTATTCACCCATCCACACGCCCATACATGATCAGTGGTCTTGACCTATCCACTAACCCATACACATACAGAGGTATTGACCCACCCTCCCGCCCAAAAACGTACTACAGTGGTATTGACCAACTTCCCACCTAGACGTGTTTAGTGGTATTCACCCATCCACACGCCCATTCACGAACAGTGGTATTGACCTACTCACCAACCCATACACATACAGTAGTATTGATGCACCCTCCCACCCATAAACGTACTACAATGGTATTAATCAACCTCCCGCCCACACATGTAAAGTGGTATTGAACCAACCACCCGCCACTACACGAACAGTGGTATTCACCCTCCCACCAATCCATACACGCACAGTGGTATTGACCCACCTCCCACCTATACAAATACAGTGGGTTTCACCCAACCACCTACCCATACTTTGCAATTGAGCTACCAACCCGTCCATACACGAACAGTTGTAATGACCCAGTCACCTACCTATACATGTACAGTGGTAGTAACCCAGTCACCTACCTATACATGTACAGTGGTATTGACCCATCCTCCCGCCTATACACATACAGTGGTTTTCACCCAGCCACCTACTACACACATACAGTGGTTTTCACCCAGCCACCTACCTATACATGTACAGTGGTAGTGACCCAGCCACCTACCCATACATGTACAGTGGTAGTGACCCAGCCACCTACCCATACACATACAGTAGTAGTTACCCAGCCACCTACCCATATATGTACAGTGGTAGTGACCCAGCCACCTACCTACACATGAACAGTGGTAGTGACCCTGCCACCTACCCATACATGTAGAGTGGTAGTGACCCAACCACCTACCTATAGACGAACAGTGCCAGTGACCCAGCCACCTACAAATACATGTACTGTGGTAGTGACCTAGCCACCTACCTATACATGTAAAGTGGTAATGATCCAGCCACCTACCTATACAAGTAAAGTGGTAGTGATCCAGCCACCTACCTATACATGTAAAGTGGTAGTGATCCAGCCACCTACCTATACAAGTAAAGTGGTAGTGACTCAGCCACCTACCCATACATGTACTGTGGTAGTGACCCAGCTACCTACCTATACATGAACAGTGGTAATAACTCAGCCACTTACCCATACATGTACTGTGGTAGTGACCCAGCTACCTACCTATACACGAACAGTGGTAGTAACTCAGCAACCTACCTATACATGCACAGTGGTAGTAACTCAGCCACTTACCCATACATAAACTGTGGTAGTGACCCAGCTACCTACCTATACACGAACAGTGGTAGTAACTCGGCCACCTACCTATACATGAACAGTGGTAGTAACTCAGCCCCCTACCTATACATGCACAGTGGTAGTAACTCAGCCACTTACCCATACATGTACTGTGGTAGTGACCCAGCTACCTACCTATACACGAACAGTGGTAGTAACTCAGCCACCTACCCATACATGAACAGTGGTAGTAACTCAGCCACCTACCCATACATGAACAGTGGTAGTAACTCAGCCACCTACCCATACATGAACAGTGGTAGTAACTCAGCCACCTACCCATACATGAACAGTGGTAGTAACTCAGCCACCTACCCATACATGAACAGTGGTAGTAACTCAGCCACCTACCCATACATGAACAGTAATAGTAACTCAGACACCTACCCATACATGTACTGTGGTAGTAACTCAGCCACCTACCCATACACGAACAGTGGTGGTAACTCAGCCACCTACCTATACATGCACAGTGGTAGTAACTCAGCCACCTACCCATACATGTACTGTGGTAGTAACTCAGCCACCTACCCATACACGAACAGTGGTGGTAACTCAGCCACCTACCTATACATGCACAGTGGTAGTAACTCAGCCACTTACCCATACATGTACTGTGGTAGTGACCCAGCTACCTTCCTATACACGAACAGTGGTAGTAACTCAGCCACCTACCCATACACGAACAGTGGTGGTAACTCAGCCACCTACCTATACATGCACAGTGGTAGTAACTCAGCCACCTACCTATACATACACAGTGGTAGTAACTCAGCCACTTACCCATACATGTACTGTGGTAGTGACCCAGCTACCTACCTATACACGAACAGTGGTAATAACTCAGCCACCTACCCATACATGAACAGTGGTAGTAACTCAGCCACCTACCCATACATGTACTGTGGTAGTGACCCAGCTACCTTCCTATACACGAACAGTGGTAGTAACTCAGCCACCTACCCATACACGAACAGTGGTAGTAACTCAGCCACCTACCAATACATGTACTGTGGTAGTGACCCAACCACCTACCTATACATGAACAGTGGCAGTGACCCAGCCACCTACAAATACATGTACTATGGTAGGGACCCAGCCACCTACCTATACATGTACAGTGGTAGTAACTCAGCCACCTACCTATACATGTACAGTGGTAGTGGCCCACCCACCTACCTATACATGTACAGTGGTACATGTACATGGCACCAGTGAAATTTCAGATGTGTAGAGAGAGTCAGGGGGTTTAACATGATAGGTAGGTTGGTGAATGAAAACGTACAGTAGTTGAAACTGTTCATGACCTAAGGAGCACAAACAATAGGCACTTAAGCTCTGAGAGCCGTTTAAGTGAACTAAGCCGGGTTGTGAGAAGGGGTTTACTGCAATCCCTACTCACGTATGTATTGCAGGGCTTAGAGTTAAAATAAACATATATGGTGAACCTGTGTTGGAAGATTATATATATATATATATATATATATATATATACAGGGTGGATTTTTAAATGGGTCACCACTGTGATCTTGGAAACCACAAGTCTGACAAATTCTTTAACGGGGGGACCTTACAATGTTTTTAGAGACAGTTAAAAATACATATTTCAACTTTTTAAAAACAGCTGTCATTTCCAATATGGCGGTCAATTTAGATTTTCTTATTGAACACTCTTAATGTTTTAAAATTTTTTTGTATAGGGATGTTAATTTTAGGATTTTTTTTATTTTAAATCAAATTTTTTAGATTCCTTATGGCGCTTATCATGGAGATAACAACTTTTTTAATATGCATTCAAACATATGATTTGGTCTGCAAATATTAAAACTTATACTATGAAAATGTATGCTTAGTTATTCTTTATTTATGATTTAACACCGTAATTTATTAAATCATAACACTCAGAAATTAAAACAAATATGTTTCTATTTTGTCACAGTTAAATTGATATTGGCAGCACTGTTACTATTACCAGCTGTTTAAGTCAACTGCCAATGCAGATCACCAATTTCGTAATCTTACTGCGTACAAGCTAGACCAACAAAATTGCTCTTCAACATCTCTATATGTAAAATTACGACAATTAATTGTCATCCGTCTCACAATAAGCGTGTAATAAATGTTATTGTTGCAGTTTTTAATATGAAGGCTATTTTTAGTAATTGAACAGTTTTCAAAATAAACACCAATGAATTCACAAGTATAAAAACATATTTAACCTTAGATAGGTATCGTATGTAATTTTGACGTGTTGTTGGTACTATTTAGCTCTAAATTAGCTGAAATCATGGCATATGTTTGTTCCCCTTCCTTTAGTGTAATGTTTCAATGTTGTGTAATTTTCATTAATTTCATGACTTAGAATATTAAATGTACGTACAATATCGAGAAGTGGAAAAAAACTTTTAAATGGGGTCTTATGGGACTTAGCAGTCACTTAAATTTGTAATATAAGCTAACAAAATGTATTAACAATTGATCTTCAAATATTTGTTCGTGTATTAGTGATTTTTATTCGACAATTATCAATCTATCAACGTGTTTATGAAGTTTATTGATTGCGTAAAATGTACATATCAATACCCTTAGCGTCATTCTCATACGCGATGCCTACCTAGGGTTAGCCTATTTTATATACAGGGTGGTAGTTTATACTTGTTTATATACAGGGTGGGAAAAAAATATGGAAACGCTTTCACAACTTTTGTATGCCTTCACTTGTAAATGCGAAAACCTGTACATGGTATGGTTACAGAAAACCAGGTCGATATTGATGCTATTATCGATATTTTATCTTTTCAGGGGGCGGTCCACAAGAAGTTGAACGAAAATCTTTAACGTAAGCCAAGGTCGAGTTTGGTATCAAATGAAACTTCTATTCAAGATAAGTTAATTGCCGCAAAACGGACTTCAAAAGGTTAATCCTTTACAAAGTAGCGGTTATTTGAATTTCAAAGTAACTAATTTGAACAATATTATTACTCCACTATTTAACGGTTTTAAGTAAATTATTCTGATAAAAAATTATACTTTATGGAATACAATCATTAAAAAAATTGAACTATCAAATTATCTATGGTAAAACACGTTGTTGTGAGAGTATAGTAAGAAGAAAACTTGAATTATTTGTTACGTCATTTTTATTTATCAACAATTAAAACAAATTTATCTATTTAACTATGTAAATAAAAATTCATACAATGTAAAACTCATTGTTGAATATCTCTTCATGATCGATCTTCTCTACCTTTCATATGTTATAAATTTATTAGTTGGGCTCAGTGTGGCACGACTTTTCTGTTCGAGGAGAGTTTAGAGAGAAGATTGTCGATGCTATTTTTAACTGTAAGGTCTTGTAAGGAAACGGATTACTCTCAATTCTCCTTATCTCAGTTGCAATTTGATAAGAGGGTTGTAAGGATTAGTTCTAGTCTGTCTGGCAACTATAATGATGATAAGAACCCTGATAATTATATTAATTGGTCGAAAGAAAAGCTTAACCCCAACTTACCCTCCAATTCAATCGACATGATGGATAACGCGTATAAATATGTGACTGGAAAAACAACTACCAAGTAATTCTAGGCATGTGACGGGAATCAGTCGCTTAAGATGAAAAATTAATATTTAAATTTATTTATATAATCTAAATAATGTCGATCATGCATTCCACATGTTACATAAAGTGTTATAAACAAACATAATCATGGTTTACTTAGAGTATGTTTGAAATTCATGGTATCGTTGGAAATATCAATTTTCTTAATTTTCTTTGCATTTTTACAACGATCAAGTGTTTTATTAACTACACAACGTTACCAGAGAAAAGGAAAGCCTGAAAAACGGCATGTCACGACACGTTTCAGAAATATGCACACAACAAAAAACAAACTGTTCATAATAAATCCTGAAAATTAAGAAACTATTAACATTAGGAAAACAAATTTAAAAAACACCCAAAAATTTAATGAACGCTGCATATGCCTCCAGACTAAAGGAGGCCGAACATACCTTACACTAAACGACCGGAAATGTAAGTATACAATTCCAAAACATTTGCCCATGATAAATGACAATTCACTGTTTAAAAAGCACTTAAAATATTATTTTAGTTATTATTATTAAAATATATGGAAATTAAAAAAGATTTATGTAATTTTAATTGTACTTATTTCTGGTTGGAATTGTGGAAATAAATTTTTTTCTTTCTTCTTTCTATTTAATAAAAAAAATCCATTACTCATGTAATTAATTCATGGATGTAGGAATGGTTTGAGAGAATTATTTGTAGTTCAATTTTTTTATCCTATTTTTGGACTATGAGGTGTATGATAGTTAAATTTTTTTTAATCTATATCCAAGTATTTACTTGTATTAGCCCCTAAATTATTAATTATTTAATGACGTCATTCTTAAATTATGAACTAGTATTTATAGTTCTCCGTGATATTTGTCCAATTGTTGAATAAAGAATATTTGACTTTTACCGGCTCAGTTCGGCACTGGATGGAGTTTAGTTCAACGTTTCACCGCCACTGTTGCCACGAGTAGCAGAGTTTGTGTTGCTGGGGGCATGGGAGAGTAACAGCACTCTTACTGCATATTCTGATCACAAATGGGAATAACCTCTTAATTTATTGTAAAGTTTATCAATGAAGATTTTATGTATTATTAATCTACCTTTTTTCTGCTGAGATAATTGTACAAATTTCAACTCGGAATTCGTACAGACTTATTTATTTTTTTATTATTAGTTTTAATGTACTCTAGGCTGGTTAGTATTATGTATCCACTTTATTCTCAAAATTTGAATAAAATATATAGCACGGTTTGTTATTGAGTTCGGAACCGAGAGAGGCCAAATCTGGCACTTTGTGTAGCCATACATCCATATAACAAATGTTTCGAATCTTTTCCTCAACACACTAAATACTTGTAGCAAGTAATTAAAAGTACCTTGATTTTTTCAGAAACAATTCTTTATACAGCCTTTACTTGTAGTATATTTATAAATGAGCTGTATAGTAACAACTAAAGGGAATATAGTTGATATTTATAGTTTGAAACTTTAACGTGATACGCCAAAATTGCTTTTAGAAATGCAGAACTATAAAGTAATTTCCTCAGAAGGGTAACAATTGCATACCCGAAGGTTCTGCCAACTGGGCCTCCTCTCAGTCTACGTACTAATGTTAATGTAATCACAAACTAAGGCCAAATACCGAGGTGCACGAGTGCGACTTACTACCCACCGCATATTGATTGGTGGGGTTGGCAGGGGAAGCGTGTAAGGGTATCCCTTATTAGACTACAGTATAGTAATCGTGTACCAGTCATATAGGCAATGGAATTATAAGTACTAGAAGTATTTAACTATTCAGTTTAATAAACCACAGTGATAAGTTTAAAAATAGTAAGGGCGTGGAAAAATATGAAGTACTTGAACAGTGAAAATATGTTATACATTAATATTAATTTGTATGAAAAAGCTTCCGTCCTAAATACTCCTAATATTATTGATTGCAAACAGTGAAAATATTATAACTAAACTATAAATAATTTTAAAATTAATAACAGCTTCTGATACAATGTTCATAATGACATTAAGGCTGGAAAATATATTGTAGAATGTAATAAGTAGAGAGAATTTCCCTAGACAACAAACACCGTCTGTCCATCACCATAAATACTTTATGAACTCTGGACCTTACCCGGACATAATTTAGTTTCTTACATGGCTGCCAACACACAATATAGTCAGCGTCTGCAACACATGTCATCTTTTATCATCATTTTTTAAATTGGTTGAGACCCAGGGATGGGTCGCAATATCGTTAATCCCCGTACTTCACACACGTGATATACTGTCCCTAATACCAATTTATGAACGAAAATTTACTACTTAAATTACATAATTTTAACGATGTTCTTTTAATGAAAGATACAATTAAAACATTACTGTCATTTTTAATCCCTAATAATTTATTAGACTATTCAATATTAAACTTTTTTTAATAATGCTAATTTAAACATATTTTTTATTTCTAAGCGAGTGACTCATAGTTTCAAAATAACCTTATAAAAATCTCAGTAATCGATTAAAAAATATATATATATATATATATATATATATATATATATATATATATATATATATATATATACCCCATTTTCTAAAAGTGGTATTATTTAAATCGAAATCTTTCGAAGTTATTTGTTTTAATTTATTCGTATAGTTACTAACACGTTGTTTAGTTCATATTTAGAGTAGGATTTATTTAAATAGGCAAAATCTGACAAAACTTAGTTTCGTAAGTACCTATATGGTTTGTCCTAAGATTATTATATTACCTGGAATTTAACAAACTAACTATAATATTGCTGGGAATGAAATGGTTGGTTTCGAAATATCAAACGCGTGGCGCTTTTAATTGAAAAAGTGTATTTCAATACAGAACAAACCATACACATTATAGAGGTATATTTTTAATGAAATTAAAAATCACAGAACTCAGTTTACCTAAATAAATGTAGAAGTCATTGTACCTGTATATATGTAGAACGTTAGAGGTCTCTCACCCAAAGTCTCAAGAAATGTATATAAACATATTTTTAATTGATGAAGGTTGATGATATTATTATGTCATCAAAAATATGCAAAAGAGTAAAGGAAGTGAAGTCTCCAAGAGGAAGTTTATGTTCCTAAGAAATTCTAAATAATAAATAGTATTACATGAATAGAATATGTTCATTATTTTACAAGAATAACAAGGATCCATCCTAAATAAAAATTAATGGTTTCTCTGTCAAAAATTATAATTTCATTGTCTTTTTATGTCCAATTAAAATAACTTTTTAGAACTAATATATTTAATATAATAAAACAAGAAAGCCGTCTTTAGTCATGTGAAATCATGGAAATACAATGCCCATTCTTACCTCCACCGATATACTTAAATGATAAAACATTTTGCATATGACAACTAAAATCATTTATCTCACACACACAAGTGCTTGTTTTATATAGAAAATAAATTGAGATTAATTAAAATGCGTTATAAAAGCTATGACATTTATGTAAAAATTCTTATCTTCTTTAGTGTATAATACATCACCAACAGCTGGGGACTATGCAAAACAATTATAGGTGCTACCCAAGTTGATCACGGGTGCTTCCCAAATTGATCACGAGTGCTACCCAAGTTGATCACGAGTGCTACCCAAGTTAATCACGAGTGCTACCCAAGTTGATCACGAGTGCTACCCAAGTTGATTACGATGGACTACCCAAGTTGATTATAGAAAACTAATCAAGTTGATCACGAGCGCTTGCCCAAGTTGATAACGGAGTGCTACCTAAGTTGAACACATGGGACAACCCAAGTTGATCACAGGTCCTACCCAAGTTGGTCATGGATATTGTTCAAGATGAGCATGATTACTAACAAATTTGATTATGCATGTTAAAAAAGTTGATCACAGAGGGCACCCAACATGATCACGAGTAGCTATCCAAAATTAGGACTACTTACGTATTTTTAGGATGTAATAAAATTCAAACTGAGTACCCTTAACATTTTTTTACATTTTATAATTTTGTTATAGACTATTGTTACTCTATTATTTTGTAGTCAATAATAAACAACGATATTAATGTACAAGGTAAGCTAAGTCACTCCTATTCATTATAAACAGTAAATCTATGACCACATATTATTAAAATTATTATTAGACACACCAATATTATTATTAGATTACAGTCTTAAGACCAGTCATAAAAATAATTAAAACCATTCCATAATTCAAAAATATTTTAAAGAGTGATTACTTCTCTATGTGCTTTACTACAGTAAAAGAGATAAAATATAATAATTCTTTGAGGGAGTAAAGAATCAAGAGCTGAGCTATTTCAGTCTAAAAGGAGCCGATAACAAGATGGTGCAGAAAGGGCCACGGCTCAAGAGTTCAAAGGGGTTCAGAGGAAGGCAAGTCAAGTGCAAGACTAATACTTCACAACGGCTCTCAAGACCCGAAAATATTACACTAAAAATATGTTCCACTAACTGTTCTTGCAAGCCTTATCAGAAACAAAGTCTTCGAATACATGCTTTTAAAAATTAGTATGTTACTTTTTAATTTAATTTCTATAGATCCATTTTCTTTTAGCAGCGTATGGATACTGTCTTACTATATGTTTTATTTAATATAGATCACGTGTTCTCTGATATAATTGGCTTCCATTGTTCTCATGGTTAGACAAATTTTATTTTGTCCATACGATTGGTAATATTAATAATTTTAAAGTGAGATGCTGCAAGACGGAAGCTTAGATTTAAATTGTCATTGTTTTTTCATGTTTTTCCCCATGACCCAAAATTTAGAAAATTATATGAAAATATAGCTTTTACTGTCATAAAATCATACTTGTCGGGACTGGTGGCACAGTGATGTAACCCAGCTACTTCCCAGCTACTTGGGGACAAAGTTTTGAAGAGATTATAGGCGATATGTTCTATGCTCGGCTCTCTTAATACCAACACGGCGTACGTGCAAAAGTTGCCATCGAAATGAACACCAATAGAGAAGCCTGGGGTGTCCATGTTGGATGGTAGTCAAGATTCGGATCAGCATCCGAATATATATACAGCTGTAGAGAAAAGAACTGAGTGTCAGGCTTGTTAATTTGCTGTAAATCAAACCAACACTGCGTGGCCTGATAAAATATAAAAAAGGCCCTTTTAAGGACCAAGCTAATTTTAAATTGATAGGTTCTGTTTTAAACGTAGTAGATTTTAACGATGAGGGCTTAAGCAAGGTGAAGAGTGAGTGTATTAGTAGGGTACTTCGTGTAAACAATGTTGATATCCTTGCACTCCAAGAGACCCATATCGAAGATAATAATAGTGCAAGAGGCAATATTCCCGGATACAGACTTGTTGATTCTATAGGGCAAAGGGTTTATGGTTTTGCAACTTACGTGAAGCATAACATTGACAATGTGTCAGTTGCCTATATTAGCTCTGATGGTGATATATTTGTCTTAGCAATCCAAGTTTCAGAAACTACAATAGTTCATGTTATAAGCCTCCTAACATCCAGTGGCCTGACTATAGGATTTCGCCAAGTTTTGAACACTCAGTCCTCTGTGTGGGGGACTTTAACAGTCACCATATCCAATGGGGTTACAACACCGACGATGAGAATGGCAGAAAGCTTGCTGACTGGGCTGAAATGAATAACCTTTTCCTGATCTTTAATGCTAAAGATTCAGCCACTTTTTATTCAGCTGGTTGGCGTCGAGGTTACTCCCCTGTTTTAAGCTTCTGCTCATGTGAACGATCATTAAGACCAAAGCCAATTAGGAGTAAAGTTCTTGATGCTTTTCCCCACTCTCAACATAGGCCAGTACTAGTTTCATTCGGGTTCCAAATTCCCATAATTCGATTTTTTCCATGACCAAGATGGAATTTTACTAAATCACACTGGGAGACCTTTACCACAAGGCTTGACAACAGCATCAGGTTAATTCCTCCTATAATAAGAAATTACGATCATTTTATAAATCTCGTCACGTCCATTGCTGAAGCATGCATACCAAGAGGATACAGAAAGGCGTATATACCAGGATGGAGTAAGGAATCAGATGACCTTTGCAAAGAGTTTAATGCCACTGAAAACTCCCACACAGCTAATCTGCTTCTGAACTCTCTTGACAGTACCAGAAGAGAAAAATGGGTTAAAACTTTTGAAGATATAAACTTTACTCACAGCAGTAGAAAAGCGTGTTCACTTTTAAGGAAACTCTGTACTGGTAAATCAAAAAGAAGTGATCCACCCAAAGGCCTCTAATATAGCGAAATGGATAGTGTATCAAAGTCAACCCGCCATCCTTCTGAGAAACATGTGCTTTACAAGTTGAATGAAATAAAAAAGAGTCAAATGGCACCCCTGTACGTCTCCAAACATTTAACGGGCGAAGAGATAGACAGACCGATTTCTGCTATACCAGCTGGGAAAGCAGCTGGTCTTGACAGTATCTTTCCGGAATTTCTGCTGCATGCTGGTAGCAAAGTAAAACAATGGATTAAAACAGTCTATAATAAGATATTATCTACAGGCAATTTGCCAAAAGCATTCAAGCGATCAAAAGTAGTAGCTTTTCTGAAGGCTGGAAAAGATTCTAAAAGTGTGGAAAGTTATCGCTCAATATCTCTTCTTAGTGTTTCTTATATGTTGCTAGAAAGGCTGTTATAAAATAGAATATCACCCATTTTTTATTCTAATGTTCCATTTAAGCAGGTTGCTTATCACCCAGGCCGAATTTGTAATGACCAGATGCTAGCTCTGACATCATTTAACAAAAATGGGTTTGAAAAGAAGTTAAAAACATCTGCAGCTTTTATTGATCTCACAACAGCTTATTACAGTGTAGAGCAAAGGTTTGTTGTTTACGTTTTACAGCCCCTTTCCAGTCCCATTCTTTTGCGACTTTTGCAGTCAATGCTTAGTGCCAAGCTAATAAATGTTTATCTCGGTCGTGAAGAAAGCTCTTTTAGACAGCTGAAGGATAGGCTGACACAGGTGTCTGTACTTGCTCCAATTTTATTCAACGTGTATACCGCTGACATCCCAATCGCAAAGTCTAGACAATTTATGTATGCGGATGATATATCTTTAGCTTACCAACATAAGCACTTCACATCTACTGAATAAACGCTTACAAGTGATTTTGCAGCCCTCGAAGAATATTTTAGAACCTGGAAGTTGAATCCTAACCCATCAAAAACCAAAGTAGCCTGCTTCCACTTAAGTAACAGACTGGCTAAGCGAAAACTGAACATCTTCCTAAATGGTGCGACACTCCATCATAATGAGCACCCACAGTACCTGAGAGTAACGTTAGATCGATCGCTGACCTTTAAAAGCCAACTTCAAACACAGCGGCTAAAATTAGAACCAGTGCAAATATATTACAACATATTGCCCGAAAAACTTGGGAAGCCAACGTACATGTCCTGTGTACTACTGATTTGTCACTGGTCTATTCAGCTGCTGAATATAGTGCTCCCGTTTGGCTAAATAGTGTTCGTACTAAAGCGATCGATATCCAACTTAATAGGGTCATGAGAGCTATTAGTGGCACTCTCATGTCAACTCCACTCCCTTGGCTCCCGGTGCTGTGTTATATAGCTCCTCCAGAGATAAGACGTTAGGAGGCACTTCTAAAGAATTCAATAAGATCTTGAATGCCCTGCACCTACCCATTATACAGGATCTCCACGTCAGAACGGTCGCTTAAAATCTCGAAACCCACCTCTACTTACTGCTTTCCAGTTGAGCAGATCAAACTTTTCGCCCAATACCAGCTGGGCCGTAGTGTGGACCAGTTTTAATGGAGGTAATAAGTTCCTTATTAACGATCCTTCAATACCTGTAGGTGGGATGAACCTCCCTCGTAGGAAGTTAAATCGGTTCCGAACTGGCGTTGGCAGATGCAATTACTGGAAGTATAAATGGAGATTGAAAGTAGATCAGTCATGTGATTGCAGGGAGTCTATCCAAAAAATGGGTCACATAGTTTCAGAGTGCCCCTGCGCTCTTTTACGGAGGGATTGGTCAGCATCCACAGAATCAATGATTCAGGTGTTAGATGGCTCGATGGATTGGACTTAGCTTTGTGACAGGAGATCACTTTACATTTTATAATCAATGAATATATAATCTGACTTTTGGATATTTATCTAAATATACATAGCAGTTTTAAAATTAACAAATGTTAGTTGACCATAAAACCATACGATATACTACATGGTTCGGATTTCACGTAAAGCTGTAGGTCCCTAATTGCCCTAAATATTGGGCTATTAATAAATTCTGAGGAACAGTTTACCTCAATTAGTAACAATGAATACAATAGTTCATCTCACTCATCACACTTATTTGCCCCTCATATTTGCCCATATCTTGATAATTGGCGTCTTACTAATAATGAATAATTAAAAAATATACCTTGTAAATTTAATGATTTCACAATTTTAAAAAATTTTACTTATCTTATTCTAGACTTTAAGATGACTGTAGACTGTAGACGTGTTGTTCATGACTTGGTCTATTATATCTAATGACATTTATTATTATAGTGACATTGTTTTTAATTCATCACCATTCGGTTTTATTTGCTAATTGTACTTTCTGCTCTTAATTTTTCTTTAAGATTCAAAATAATGAAATCACGTCCATGCTTTGTAAAAACGGTCCAACTAAATTGGATGGACCTTCTGGCATCAAGAGTTGGAATAGTTTATAAGATTTCGATTTTGTATTGAAGAGAATTAACAATTATTAGTTTTTATAAATTATAATACAAACAAAATTATGATTAAATTTTAAAATTTGTTTTTATTTAAATAAATGATTATATACAAGTTGTTTTGAACTAATTTAAGTAAAATTTAGAACTTTGAAAACTAGTATAAGGTGCTGAAAAGATGTCACTTCAGTGATACTTGGTACTGAAGTAACCTTTCGTAATCGGTTTTTTTTTTATATAATTATATATAGCTTTAAAGTCGTCATAGTCTTGAAGGTTTCCTGAATAATTAAATTTCTTTAAAGCCGATTTGTACAAAGTAGATATTCTGCTACTTCGTCAAATTGCATCTCCTATTATAAAATTGTAAAGAAGAAAATATTCTAGTCTGTAATAGTCAATTTAAGTTTCAATTTTATTATGAACGTTTCAAAGCCAATTTCATAAACTTGTTGTTTCTATTTTATTTTACTATATTGCATCGTATTATTTAAGCTAATATATATATAACAAATTGTAAATACCATGAACTCCTTCCACAGAGACCTCTTTAATCCATGAAGGAAGGAGGGGGAAATTTTTATAAACTGCTTTTCAAAATCCTAAAAAAGTTCAGAATCAGGGTTTCAAATCCCATGCTACGCAAAATTTCCTTCGATCAAAGAAAAAAAAACACATTGAACTCACCCACTCACTCGTTCTAGTACGGTGGTATTATGCACCGCCCACACATTAACGGATGGTGATATTGACAACTCATTTTTGTGTAGTAACATTTTTTTATTTGTTATACATTAATTTGTAAAAATAAGAATAGTCAACGTGATTTGCCAATACAAATATACTACTAGTGTCTTGTAGGTACTCTCGACGAAATATTTACACTGTAGTTGAATATTAACGAAATAGGTGAATTATAGCTACCTATTAAAAATAATATTTGGTTCGTTACAAATCGGAGGCACAAACTTTAAAGATGGCTTCAAAGTTCACTTAAGCTAAAGATAGCTCACCTGTTTACTTATAACTATTGAAAGTCGTACGATATTTTAGCCGTATTTTGGAACATTCATATTTTTAGCTTAGTATAAAATTCACCAATTGAGTAAGTGTTTACAATGATACAGATTTATAACCCCTCCCCACTAATAAGATAATTCATAAGTAATATCTTATTAGTAATATTACATAGAGTAGAGTGGCTGTTCTAAAACATGAACTTCTATTATTTGTTTTATTGTATTTTCCTTCTTATAAGAGTTTTGAAATAACTGAAAGTGTGGTCTTTCCTTCTCGTTATAGATGGAGACGCTTCTATAATGGTTGGATTATGATGGCAACTTTTTAGCGGAAACCTGTATTTTTTTAATTTTATTTCAGATTATTACATGATCTTAGTATTTTGGTGTTATTTGACTTTATCCCTTCTTAATTTTCATTCATTGTCTAGGACTTCAATTATAGCCCTCCTTCTGAAAATAGTTACTGCTATTTACTTTTGGATCTTGTCCGTTAATTCACTACCACTACTTTTTTTGTTTCCGTTGATTCACTACCACTTGATAAATAGTCTATTGCTTTGAAAACTGTTCCCCAATCATTTTTACGTCCACTGTGGTATTCCTCATCCGCTAGGAATCCGATATCGCTGGCCTTATCGCTTTCCAAGAACGCTCTTCCATGGAGAGCGCATTCGGCGGCAATTCAATCATTGGATTTACCAGTTTATGATCAACTTTAGTAGCCACCTAACCTAACCTAACCTGACCTTACCTAACCTATCCGTAATTGCGATAAAAAAAGTAGTGGTTGTGAAATAGCGGAAAAAGTAGTGGTAGTGAATTAACGTATAAGGCTCGTTTTTTTAATTTAGGGGTGAGTCTTATTTGTTGTCTTTTAGTATTTTTAATTAATTAAGTGTTGATCACTTAACTAAAGTTCCTTCAAGTATTCCTTTATTCCTTTTAGAACATTTTATTTTCATTTTAGTTGTTATTATTTTTTTATATAGACTATTTTCAGGTATCGTCATTGTATTTCCAAGGTATAATATTCATTCATTATCATGCAAACTATAATTGGTTCTATTTCCTTGTATTATTAAGACCAACCTTCCTCTGTGAGGCATTTTTGTTTAAGCACTACCTAAATCACCAAATGCCTGTTAAAACGATTATCGCATTACACTTCAAACATTCATTGATTATTATTATTATTATTATTATTGCTTTTTCTTTTTTTACGAAAAAGGTTTTAGCCATTTTTACGCATTAAGTACTAACCACGATATGATAATAGACATACTACACTACATTGAACTAAGAAAAAATTAATTAAGTTTTAAATTTGGCTATTAAGTATACACATTGTATCACAGCGAATTTAACCTAAAAAATTAAATGAGGTGATTATAGCTAATATATTCATCGATGTCATTGTGAATTAATGTACGATTGCGATATACACAGGTATGTATATTGATTGTTCACAAATTATTTTTAATGAAATATCACATTAGATGCTCATATACAGATCTACATTTGAACTGTTTACAAATAGATTGAGTTGTCTACAAATAGACAGTTCCTATCATTCGCTCCAGACACCACACCAGGCCCTATTGAGATAGGGTATGAAAAGTGTACACCAAAATGGATGCCTTGTGGACGTCATGAACTATCCTACTTACGTTAAATATTTACTGTATTTACTTTCAATTAAGATTTTTTTATTTCGGCAATGTTGAAATTTTTATGTTAAATTTTATCTTATCTCATCCAGCAAAGATAAGTCTTGGAGTTTCATAATCTCTTCATAGAAAACTCTCATATTGTTAAGCGGCTCAAATCCATAAAAAACAGTACTCTATAATAATTATAAACATGGGCCTATAGATATTATTAGCAAGTGACTAAAAAATTACCATCCTATAGATTTTACATATCATGCCACGCCCCTCCCCCCAATATACATATATTTTTTAAACTATATCAATCATTTTATTTATAAAACAAATTAGTGCTGGTTGTGATACCAGACCCTAGTCTATAAACAGTAAATGTAATCGAACGGACATGAATTTGCTGAGAGTTATATACAGTAATAATTTTCATATGAACTCTGATTTAAATACTGTATTTAATGAAATGCCTGTTATCTTGCACAAGCTTTTGTTCTAATACAAAATAAGCACACGTAACTATAACTGGCGATTCTAAAAAAATTGCTATAACATATAACTAACTTTCATTAATTCAATGTAATGTCTAAGTCATGTATACCTATTTAATTATGTCACTTTCAGTAACCCGGCCTTTCACAGCAGTCTCTCCCTCAGTGCCTCCTCCATAGGTATTACTTTCCTCAAACACAGACCGTGTCAAGGACTCCCTTTCCATACGACAAGTTGACTTTGAGTGAATATTGTAGGGAGTGTTTAATATACACGTCTAAATCACTCGGTATAAGTTATTCTAAATTTTTTTTATTGACATGGTGACATTTTTTAAAGTTCTTCAAGTAGTATTATTTCAACTGTAAAGTGTACTTACTTGACGGTATGTTTTTAGTCGTACGGTTGACAATAGGAACCAACTTGACAGTACTCTAATATGACGGAGAATTTCAATGTTATCTAATTATAGGTTTACAATAATAGTATAAATTATTATTATTGAACTATTATATAAGAAATGGAATAAATCAATGTTAAATTACGTTTGATAATAATAATGGTTTCGTTGAAGACTTTATTTTTATCAGTTCATAAACACAATTAACGCTCTTTCCATAAACAAATTGTCTTCTCATTAGGAATACAAATACTGAAACGTATCTATGGAAGGGTTTTTTGTAGTTTATTAAAATTGAGACATTGCATTTTGAGACATTATTATAATTTGAAAATGTGTTTAAATATTATTATTTTTAGTCCCTGAAAGGGTAGGATTTAATTCTTATCTAATATATTTCTTATAGTATTTTGCTATTCAAGGTAGGGAAAACATACAGAAACGCTTTCAAAACTATTGTATGACTTCACTTGTAAAAGCCAAATCTTGTACATAATCGGTTACAAGGAACATACTTTTTTTATGCGATTAGTTTGGTATTAAATAAAAGGTATATCCCAAAGAAATTAATTGCAGCTAACCGGACTTTGAAGGGGTTTTCCTTTCCAGAGTAGTGGTCATTTAAATTTCAAAATAACTAATTTGAGCAATATTATTAATCCACTATTTAATGGTTTTAAATAAATTATTTTGATCATTTTTGCTCAGATCCTACTTTGTTTGTACAATTTATAGAATACAATTACTAAAAAAAATTAAACTATCAAATTATATATGGAGAAATATAACGTTGTTGTGAAACCGTTTCCGTATATTTTCCACCCTGTATTGCAAAGCCTAAAAGTCAAATAGGCTTTTAGTTAGCGGTTCACAAAGGTATTATTAGCTATTACTACCACTTATTAAATTTACATGATACAATTGATTTACATTATTCTCAGATTATTATTTTCAAATATGAGAGCCAACACAACTTAGTGCGTATTGTAGGGCGAATAAGAATGCTTGTATAAGTGTAGGATGAGTGTGGATGACCTGTGTAGTCTAGTTACTAACTGATTTCGACTTATGCTGAGAAAAAGCCATTTATTAATAGATTAATATCCATGGCAATAAAGGGACCAAAACAAATTCCTAATTTTGTTTATTTCAAAATATAAAAGAAGGAATGTAAAGTAGGATAAAGTAAATGTACACTGGCTGTTTTGATGATGTGGTGACGCGGGCAATGGACATTACCGCGGCGCTATCTACCGGATACGGGGCTCAATACCTCGGCTAATCCATTTCCGGTTGTCAGTCGACCTAGAACCCCACCATTCACCTTCCTCTTGGCAACATTGACTGGCTCTAGACAGATATCAATACTGATCAAAAGTTTGTGTTATGTGCAATGGACATAACCGTGGCACTCTCTACCGGATACAGGGTTCAATACGACGGCTAATTCATATCCGGTTGTCAGTCGACCTAGAACCCCACCATTCACCTCCCTCTTGGCAACATTGACTTGCTCTAGACAGATATCAATACTGATCAAAAGCTTGTGTTATGGGCAATGGACATTATCGTGGCACTCTCTACCGGATACGGGACTCAATACCACATCTAATTCATATCCGGTTGTCAGTCAACCTAGAACCCCACCATTCACCTCCCCCTTGGCAACATTTACTGGCTCTAGACAGATATTAATACTGATCAAAAGTTTGTGACAATGGCAATGGACATTACCGTGGCACTCTCTACCGGATACTTGGCTCAATACACGGCTGATTTATTTCCGTTTGTCAGTCAACACAGAACCTCAACATTCTCCCCCCTCTTGGAAACATTGACTGGGTCCAGACAGACATCAATACTGATCAAAGGTATCAGATGTCATGTGATATAGTCTGCTCTATGCCTCTGTGGTCAGTTATATCTGAAGCAAGGACACTTCAATGAGAACTCGAACTCCTCGCTAAAACAGCTTATGACATAATATTGTATTTGAAGTAGAAATGTATGTCACGGATTCTTATCAACAAAGCTTAGTTAATGTTCGCTGTAATATTTTTATCTAATACATATCAAATATTAACTAATCGTGAATACCTGACTTGTACAGATGCCATAGGTAATTTCTAAGTTCAAGCCTATTGAGGGATCCACAAAGTGGTTATAAATTTCCCACAGTGACTCCTTAATGGTCACCATTAGTAGGTCTCAATGAAGTAGTCCATATATATTAGGAAATTTTATTACATATCCTTGGTGGCATTTGTAAATACCCAAGAAGTGCTCCCTAATCATGACAAAGCTGTTAGAATGCAAGAATTGATCCAAATGACTTTTTTATACCATAAAATTAATAATTACTACCTGCAACTTATGTATCTGTATCCAATACAGGCCCCAACGAAATAAGAGCATGGATCTGAAAAATTGCTTATTTTTATGTGGCACTTGTTGATATCCGAAAATATTAATGGTAAAGACTCTTGTAGAGTGTAAAATAATAGCTATTAATAAATATTTAATGGTATATTTAGGTTTGACTCTTGATTATGTATGTTAATTAAATACCACAAGTTACTTCTAGGATAGAACGGTCAGAAATTTTGTGATCCTAAAAAGTAGAATTTCAAGCAATTGTCGAAGCACTGATATATAACATTACAATATTTTTTAGAATAAGCCCTTTATATATCTTCGTTTTTAGCCCACTGACTTGGCCGGAGAGTTCTGGTGTTATTGCAAGATAACGGCATCAAGCAACATCGAGTGTGGCTGTTCCCTGGATGTGTAACCAGGTGAGAGGTCCCATTCTTACACGCAGCCCGGCTGCCCGGTCACAACTTTGTAAGTAATATTTAAACCATTGGTCCACGGGTTAAGTGTATGGGAGTGCTTCTTAGCCCTAACTTCGCCTAGTAAAACAAGACATCCTTAATTTTTTTTCTTTCTTTTTTGTTCACTTTGTTACTCAATAATTGTTAAAATAAGGAAACGTTGATAAATTTTAAAATTTGTTTTTTTGTTTATGTTCTTTAAATCTTTTATTAAAATTTATAAAATTTATCAACGTTTGCTGAACATTTAATTCAAGAAAACCATTATATTTCATCAATAGAAGAAACTTTATAAATTATCTATATTTGACCTAAAAGTAATAGATTATATGCTATTGAAAAATTTTACATATACAAAAACACAAAAGAAAATCCATCATTATCAATGACCAAATAAAATTTCACTCAAATATTATGTTAATTTCTATTATGAAGATGCAAAATTATAAAGTTTAACAAGATTTACAACTTATCCATTTACATTTTCATTTACATTTGTATAGTATCACCTGCTTAATTATTCTACAATTAAGTATTTTTATAATCTTACTGTACAACTGAAGATGGTCTTACGAGACCGAAATTGATCTTAATAATCATAAAAATATTGCTAAGTGTTGTCTTTATATATGTTTATAATAATATAAGTACGGTACAGTAGTTTATACTATGATTAGCAATTTCAATTGCACACATAATTGCATTTCAAAATTTATCAAAAATAAAAGAAAGTATACAATTTTACGCTTTAGTGAGATATTCGATATCCAAACAAATGTATAAATTAATGCAAATAAATTGTACAAAATGTAATTCAGCTCTGCCATATATTATAAAACACATTAGTATACAGATTTGAATTGTATGTATACTATTTATTACTTTATGACGTGGTAGCCTGTCCATATTATAATATTATTATAAATGATAGGAAAGTTGAATAATTAATCAAATATTTCTCTCAAAAACCCAAAACAAGTGTCCCGATAACCGAGTCCGGATATATTGACATCGTGATAAAAAACTTTTGAAAGACCTAGAAAAACTAGATCATGACAATCCTAGTAACAAGGAAGTTTGTTGCTCAGTGTCTACTTAAATCATGCTTAATGGCTTAAATACGAATTCGAACAAAAGTATAATAATTGACCCGTCTGTCTGACCCTGATACCTATCCTAGTACGTATGACCATTTTACGATTACTATGCAAGTTTCGGTAATTAATGTATATCACAAAGTGAGTTGGTTACTTTGTAAGCACTTCAAAGTACTCCTGCTCAAGTAGTCACTTCAAAGTGAAATACTAACATGAGCTCATTAAAGTGACACTATAAACTAACCTTTGAACAACACCTTACTACCCTTCACATAAACTAATACCCTCAACTTTATGAGGTTTTAAATATCAAATAACTTTCTTAAATTCTCTGCAATCGATTCATACTACATCTACACTCAAAATTAATGTAACGAGTATCTACATTAAAGTGAACATAGCTTCACATTGTAATAATACACTTTTATATGATTCTGAAAATTATTGAAAATAGAATTGATCCATTAACTTAGATCAGTACATTTTTAGAAAATTTAACGAACAATATTTGCCTATTATTAAAATCAATTATTGTAAGTCTACCTAATCATATGAAATGACTTTGAAAACATTCATTTATGTATATGTATACTGTATATTTATATGTATATTTATGTCGATTTTGTACAGGATTTCTTGGAAACTTACACTCGAACCTAAATTTCTTTTGTATTATTATAAACTTAGTCTTTTATGTAAGTTAAAAAACTATAGAATTTCGTGTATTTATAATACTGTATGTTTAATTTATTAATTGTTTCTACTTTCGAAGAATACTATATCGTTTATTCCCTAACAAGAAGAAAACTAACTTCTATTGAGAGGACAAGTATTTTCAGTTGATTTATTCACACTATAAATAATTAAAAATATATGAATCCTTCCTGAAGTTAATTTCAAAAGCTGCTAAAATTAAGTTTATGTTTACTGTTATAGCAAATTTAGCAAATACATTTTGCGTATGTAACTTTCTATGCAGTATTTAAAGATGAATGACAGTTTTGTTTTGTCAGAAGGCTTTACCCTCATATTTCACAATAATTAAGTAGAGATGGCTGTTTTTCTTTTTCTAGTAGTTTTAGCAGCTTGACCATACAAGAACGGTGGGGATGGGATGACCCTTTCGCCTATCCCATACATGAAAGGGGGTACGGACCTACCCGTCCACCCATACACGTACTGTAGTATGCCTTAGGAAGGATAAAGAGTCAACATTACTCGTGAATTTAGATGTTTTGTTTTTTATTTGTTTCTTTCAAAATAAACGTTCCACGTGTATCATACATGTAACATTTCTTAAATAATCTAATAATATTCTGTAAAATAATTAAAATATTTAACAACCATAAACTAACTTGAACCTTAATCTTTGTAAACAAGTTAACTTACTCAATTGGATATTTGCGCATGGCTCGCTCTAATATAATAACAAAGAATTCCTCAGCTACCTGTAAAAAGAATATATATTGTATGGCTCAGCTTGTTATACAGACTCGCTAAATGTTATGTAAGAAAACAGCTGGTGACAGCTACCTGTTTAATATAATGAATGCAATTAGCTGTTGAAAGCCGTACAAGAAATCAGCTGGTGAAAACTGTGTAAAAAATCACCTTCTGTTCAATTATTTAATTAATTCAATTAAAGGAAAACAACAGTTGACCGACATCAGCTGGTGACAACCACCTGTTCAATGTAATGTGAAATCATCTGGTGATAACCACCTGGGGTCTGTTTCAGAAGAGGACCCCCACGCTTGAAAAATTTACTATATGAGTAGGAAACTTGGGAATGGTTGCGGGTTACTATTAGACATAAAACTAAAAGAAACAGGAATAACACAATAACCTAATTGACGCTCGGCGGCTGGTTATCGGTTCGTTATCTTGTCTAGCGGCGTTATCTGATGTACGACCTTGAACGTGCACGGCCACTCATGTTGCGGTGGTCAGTTCAGTTGTGGATTGCTGCCTGATAATGTCGCTGTTTTCGATAGCTCGTGAGGTCAGTGATAAAGAAAGTGCGGTACGTTATTTACAGCATAAACATATCTTGCACAGTGAACGCCAGTGTCCGCAGGGTCATGACATGAAATTGTCGTTAGGCGATGTTAAGGATCGTTGGCGATGTAGAATGCGAGAGTGCCGTACTGATATTGGACTAAGGAAAGGTACGTGGTTGGAGAAATCAAAATTACAACTAGACAAGTTAGTGCTATTTGTGTATTGTTGGGCAGAAGAATATGCAACTACAAAGTTTTGCACAAAAGAACTGGACATGTCAAGAGCAACTATTACAGATTGGAAAATGTTTTTGCGTGAAGTATGCGCCAATAGTTTACTTCAAAACCCAATTAAAATTGGAGGCCATGGTTTGACTGTGGAAATTGACGAATCGTGTTTTTCGCGGAGAAAGCACAATGTAGGTCGTGTGTATCCTCAACAATGGGTATTTGGCGGTATTTGTAGAGAGACAAAAGAGTGTTTTTTGTATGCAGTGCCAGACAGAACATCAGCCACTTTGCTATCATGTATTAAGGACACAATTTTGGAAGGGACAACGATTGTATCCGATATGTGGGCATCCTACCAGGGCATTCCACGTTTGCCGGGAATGCAGTTTCACCATCTTACAGTGAACCACAGTCAACATTTTGTGGACCCAGAAACTGGAGCGCACACTCAAACTGTGGAATCTATGTGGGCATCAGCCAAACGGAGAAACAAGCGGGAGTGTGGAACTAGCAGGGAGTTGCTGGATTCATATTTGTGTGAGTTCATGTGGCGTCGCAGGAACAAAGACGAAAATTTGGTCGATGCAATTTGGCGCGATATAAACTTGTACTGGCCTCCAGAAGCATAACAATGTTCATTTTTCTTCATTATAACATTTACTAAATCACAGGTATGTGTTGTTTCATTTCCTACTCATATAGTAAATTTTTCAAGCGTGGGGGTCCTCTTCTGAAACAGACCCACCACCTGTTCATTGTAACGTGAAATCAGCTGGTTACGACCACCTGTTCAATGTTATTTGTGAAATCAGCTGGTGACAACCATTGGTTCAATGTAATGTGGAATCAACTGGTGACAACCACCTGTTTATTTATACGTGAAATCAGCTGGAGACGACCACATGTTTAATGTAATGTGAAATAGGCTGGTGATAACCACCTGTTCAATCTAACGTGAAAACAGCCGGTTACGACCACATGTTTAGTGATATGTGAAATCAGCTGGGGACGACCACATGTTTAATGTAATGTGAAATAAGCTGGTGATAACCACTTGTTCAATCTAACGTGAAAACAGCCGGTTACGACCACATGTTTAGTGATATGTGAAATCAGCTGGAGACGACCACATGTTTAATGTAATGTGAAATAAGCTGGTGATAACCCCCTGTTCAATGTAACGTGAAATCGGCCGGTTACGACCACCTGTTTAGTGATATGTGAATTCAGCTGGAGACGACCACCTGTTTAGTGATATGTGAATTCAGCTGGAGACGACCACCTGTTTAGTGATATGTGAAATCAGCTGGAGACGACCACATGTTTAGTGATATGTGAAATCAGCTGGAGACGACCACATGTTTAATGTAATGTGAAATAAGCTGGTGATAAACACCTGTTCAATGTAATGTGAAATCGGCCGGTTACGACCACCTGTTTAGTGATATGTGAAATCAGCTGGAGACGACCACATTTTTAATGTAATGTGAAATAAGCTGGTGATAACCACCTGTTCAATGTAACGTGAAATCGGCCGGTTACGACCAACTGTTTAGTGATATGTGAATTCAGCTGGAGACGACCACATGTTTAATGTAATGTGAAATAAGCTGATGATAACCACCTGTTCAATCTAACGTGAAATCAGCCGGTTACGACCACCTGTCTAGTGATATGTGAAATCATCTGGTTACGACCACCTGTATAATGTTATGTGCGAATTCAGCTGGTGACAACTACTGGATCAATGTAATGTGGAATCAACTACAGGCAACGGGATAAGAAATTATCTGTTTCCCCCTACTTGTTATAACAATTAATGTAAAAATAGCTAGTCTCTTGCATTAGTCAAAAAGTCCTGTCATAAAATGGAATGGGCAGGGTTCACTATAAAATCAATGTCAAGAAAATATTTACGTATTTACTTTCATAAACGTCTGCAATTAATTATATATGTACAATTTCATGTTAAGAATATTAAAATAATTTTTTTTATAAAAATATTTTTCTAAACTAAGTTTATGGAGTTACTTTCCCTACTATCTTAGTACAAAATTGTCTAAATAGTTTTCTTACACAATGAAATTCTACTAAATCGTTTAGTGGTATTGTTTAATTTAATTTTAATAATGGAAATGTGACCTAGGTTATCAATAAATAATAAGGAATAACATAAAATGTAAGAAAATATCTATGAATAATGAAAAAGCTAAACAGATAACTTTCAAACTGTAAATAAGCATTACCTACATCGTTACCGTTAATTTATTTTATCACTTAAACGCAGAAAAAAAGGAAATTCTATACCAAAAAGAGAAGTCAATGGAAATTCCCAAATGAGAAAATAATTAAACTAATGAAAATTATTCTAAATGATTGAGATAATTGGTTTTAACAGTAAAAGTTGTCGGGAACATATTACAGAGTTTCTGGAGATTAAGATTATTCGCTCAAAAATAATACAATTTTGTTCATTACATATCACTCTTGTTTTTCAAGTATGTTACATGTTTCTTTTGTGGTTAAACTGGATGAATTCCGACCACTTGACGGATGTAGTTAATCTGGCGGCGAGGGAGAAAGTTTTATTTGAGGGGTAAATATGATCACTGTTTTTAAAAAAGATATATTTATTTGGCAGACCGTAAGTGGCTCAAACTCAAATTACAATTATGAGCTGATATTGTAAGCTTCTGAGAAGAAGTATTCATTCAATGACAAATATTGTCAGAATTATTCGAATAAAAACAAATAGAAATTCATGATGAACTAAAACCAAATATATGTTTAGTTGAATCACTAGTTACACAGTAATTATCAATGATGAACTGCAACCCCGTTGAGGCTGAGGTTGATGATTTCACTACTTATTTGAAAACGGTTAAGATAATGAGAAACCAATTGGAAACGTCATTACACGAGTGTAATCGAGTGCCGATATCCCAGCACTAATTACCATCAAAATATTTCCAATGACCAATTTAACAGGATGTGTTATTTTTCATTCTGGTCCAACATTTCAGTTTGCTATTTTGGCCTAGTTTTTACCATACTTGAGACTGTTTCGGTTCGTTATGTGCAATTTATCGCACAAAAGGTTATGAATAAAATCCAAGAAAACCCCCACTGTTTGTTAACAAAATTAAATTTCTCCACTTTATGATAAAAATCATTACCATCACTTTACATGAATAGCTGGGGTGCCTCATCACTACCGTATGTGAATGGGTGAAAGGCAAGGCTATCATCACCGTTGGGATGGGTGGGTTGGTCATTACAAATGTACGTGTAGGGGTGTGTGGGTAGGTCCTCGCCAATTTTTATGAGCACTTTGAGCAGGTGGGGTGGATAATAACTACCATATGTAAATGGATTGGATGACGGTTTATCAGCGTCGTACGTCTATGGAGGGGTGGGAGGTTTTAAACATGTACGTGTATGGGTGGGTGGGAGGATCACCACCACCTCAAATCTGTGGGTGGGTGAGTTTAAAGGATACAATACATTATTCAAACCACCATGATGCCAGACAGGCCTCCCCACTGATTCATTTAATGTTCTTCTTGTTGTCTTCAGTCTACACCACTCCCAGTACATTAGTCAGATATAATTTACCTACATTTCTTATACAAATACACACAGTTGTTTAAACTTTTTTTGCTGGTGGTGGTTTGTTTATGGTTTTTAACGCTTCTATTGTTTAAAATGCAAACACAGCCTCTTCATATGTTACTACCGTATCCCAAATGGTACAGTACATAGCATTAGATTTATCTGAGTACTACTTCCTTTAATTTATTATACCTTTTTTTTCTTGATTTATGATACCTTTTTTATAAAATTTCCTCTCACAAACAAAACAATTTTGTTTAATATTAAGAATAATGAGTCATTTTATCCAAAATATTTCTCCAACATATAAAATGAACAACTTTCTTTCGAACTGAAAATCTACATAAGACATAAATAAGTCATACGATCACAAAAACATCAACGTCTAAATGTTCTGTGCTTTTTTTAAACTAAAAATTGCAAAAATGTAACGATCGATTACAGACAGGTACTACCATGTCTTCTTCCACAATTAAAGACGACTCCCACATGTCCTACAATCACTTTTTATATACTTTTTGGCATGAATGGCCAGATGATTTGGCCTGCCATACCGTAGGAGAGCTGGTGGCCGAAGGGTCTAAGGCGTCAGGACTTTGATTCTAGTTAGACAGAACGTGGGTTCAAATTCTGGCCTTTGCTGTGAGTTTGTATTACTAATATTCACTTTGTATTGTACTGGTTACCCCTTACTCTCTATGATAGGTTCCACGCACAGACTAATAGTTTATGGGACTTGGGTAGAGTAAGAATAAAGGGAGGTCGGCCTCCGGTTTAACAAACAAACAAATAATAAATAAAAATAATAAAAAATAAAATTTTAATAATATATACCAGATGTAAGAGTGTAAGAAATAAATGTACAATCTGTGATTTTGAGTCAACACAATCATAAATGGCAAATTTATTTTTTTTATTTAAATTATATGTATAAGTACATACTTTAGCCAATCGTCAATCGTTAAGTCCTGATAATCAATTATCTTTATCAATAATCAAAATTAGCCAGCATATTTCAAAATAGAAGCCGTTTCCAATAGCCTAAAAGTGTGGTACCTCAGTTACTTGGGGGGTGTTGCGAAGTTTGTAAGTGAGAGCTTCTGTTTTAAGCTCTTTTAACACCAAAATGGCTTCCACCCAATGACTACCATTGACGTGAACACTATAAAAATGTTCGGGATGTCGGTGTGGAATGATTTCCAGGATATGGGTGTTGTGCCCAAGGGAGAACTTAGTATTAGGCTTGATAATTTTATAGAAATCAGACCAATACTACGTGCTTCGGATTCCACACTAACCCTTTAGCTTTCATGGCTATTGGGCTACTAATAAATTACTATTTTTAGGGACATTTCAAATTCTACATTCGTTGATCTACATCTATCGTAATCATTTAACTCCATATATTGGCCATATCTTGACGGTTGGGGTCTTACTGATAAATAAAATAAAACTAACATGAATATACTCTTAGATACATATATTACAGACTGTAAGGTTATACAAGAGGACGGTACTGTAAGCAGTTCCAAGCCACAACCAACAGAACCAAACCACAATTTACGATGACAATAAACCTCACAAATTTACCACTGTGACTTCTACCCACGCGATCTCCTTCCTTTATACACTCAATAACAACGCTACCTTTATTTAAACGCTATCATAATTAGATATTTTCTTCTAAATAAACATATTGGTTAAAATCTCACATATTAAATTATACTTACATATTACAACTTGCAGAGAATAGAAGATATAATATTGCTGATTTTCTTTTGCTAACGGGAATCAACAAAACTTTTTATTTATTGCTCAAAATGTTAAGTAACAACTAATCATAAATTCACAGATTATTCCCTGTTATGTGACGCCAACACAACTTTAAGGGTAATATGAATCATACAGTTTATGTGTGGAGGATGACCGTGAATGAATTGTGTAGTGTGGTTACTAACTGAGTTCAACTTGTTCTCATAAAAGGCCATTTATCAATAGCCCAATAGCCAGGGTAGTTAAGGGAATACAGCTTTACGTGGAATCCAAACTACGTAATATTGGTTTGGTTTACAGCTGATTGACAAGCCTGATATTCTATTCTCTTCCCTACACGTAATCCTGCTACTCACTACCACCTCACACTTCTCTAGTAGTGTCCACGCCGATAGTAACTATTGAGCGGACGTCATGTCGCTGTTAAGAAGTCCGATTGGCATATCTTCATAGTCAATAATCTTGTTTCATTACCAAAATACGTTGAAAAGGAGAATACACAAATACCCAAGTAACATATTTTTTTGAAGATATTTCTACAAATCTTCAGAAATCAACTTTTTGAATCTAACTTAAAACAAATAAACACTGCTGTCGTAATAATTCAGTTCTCGAAACATAATCTCAGTTCTGCAAGTGCAAGTGCAAAAAAAGTTCAGTGCAGGCATCTGATACGTAATTGCTACGTAAATTTACATCATATGCATGTCTAAATGGATAAATCAGGTTAATGCCTTCAATTTCAGGTCCTAGATTACATTGAGTTGAGCTGTGTACAGGGTGAGAAAAAAGTTGAATAACGCTTTCACAACATTATTTTTTCCATAGAGAATTTGATACAATAATTCAATTTTTTAAATAATTATGTTGCATAAAGTATAATTTATGATCAGAATAATTAACTCGAACCCGTTAATTAACGGAGTAATAATATTGTTCAAATTAGTTACTTTCAACTTCAAATGACCGCTACTTTGGAAAGGATAAACCTTTCGAAGTCCAGTTTGCGTAATTAATTTCTCTACATTATACCTTTCATTTGATACCAAAATCGACCTAGGCTTACTTTGAAGATTTTCGTTCAACCCCTTGTGACCTAGGCCATCCCCCTAAAAGAGGAAATGTCGGTTGTGTTGTCAAAAAGTATGTTCTTTGTAACCATGCTGAAGTTCAATAATTCCCTTTTACAAGTGAAGTCATACAAAGGTTGTGAAAGCGTTTCCGTATGTTTTTCCATCTTATATACAATTTTAAAAAGTACATTAAAATTGTACAAAATTGTTCGTATTATTTTTGTATATTATAAACGTAAATATCAAATAATATAGGTGATAGTAAATTAATGTTTTATAGTTATAAATATTGTGATGAGCTAAAACAATGCCGATGTCAAACGGAATAATAAATAGAATGGATCCACCAATCGGTGTGGATTTGTCGATGGCTCACCATTACATCGGACCGGATTATAAAGGCTTTATAGAACGGCCTCGTGTTATTAACTGACGGTTCATGTCGTCACTCTTTATTAACTCGTTCCGATTGTTTGAACAGCTTATATGTTTTCTAAATATAAGTTCTAGACGTAAGTTTTCGACATAGTTTGCGCGTATTTTAAAGTGAATTTGAGTGATAACATGACTGTCATATGAGTATGAACCTGTTTAATGTGATTACTAACTGAGTAACTTATGCTCAGGTAGGATCAATAGCGAAGTAGACAGGGCAACTAAGGGTTCTACAAATTCACCTGGAATCCAAATCACACAGTATTGACAACACTGATTTCCCGTTATCTCCCCTACACGATACCCGAGTACCACTGACCAACAAACAAGGACAAACCACGCTGATGACAACCATTGAGCGGATGCTGTACTGACTATCGCCTACAATCTCCACAGCACATTGCCCCAAACAGTTGAGATTCAGCACCACCCACTTCTGCCGTATATTTATATGCTGGGTGTACACCACATTAAAATGAAAGCCCCTTGATACAAGAATACGTCATGGCAGTTCTATAAAAGTAGACTAGTTAAGATTCAAATTACTAACGTTTTTATAAATATATTCCAAAATGTATCCGTAACATTTATTTTGTTTGGTAGTAATATTAACACTTGCAGAATTATAACTTACGCGGCCTCTTTTTGTGTCCTAGATTATTATATGGTAAAATTAAAAACCTTTTAAAAGGAACAAAAGGCATTTAATTTGTAATTTAACGAATGTTTTGAGAAAAGCGTAGGTATAAACAGAGCCGTAACTCTAGATTTGCAAGTTTAAGACATTTGTCATTTACTTGCATGTCCATATGCAAATTACCAAGGCTTCAACTGTGAGCAAGGTTAAAACCCTTCCTTTCTCTCTGTATCAAGACTTTTATTATTATTTTTTACTTAAAAATGAAAAACATGATTGTAATTTCGTAACTAAGACTAGATAGGCTGAGTTCGTCCGGTTAGCTTGCAATTAACATTTTTTTAAACCTAATAATATAAATATACACAGCATGGAGAAAAATATGGTAACGCTTTCACAACATTATTTTTTCCATGAATAATTTGATGGTTAAATTTTAATATTTGTGTTCCATAAAATGTAGTTTTTTATCAGAATAACGTACTTAAAACTGTTAAATAACCGATAAATAAAACTGTTCAAATTAGTTACTTTGACATTCAAATGACCACTACTCTGGTAAGAATAAACCTTTTGAAGTCCAGTTTGCGGCAATTTATTTCTCTTGAATGGACCTTTCATTTGATACCAAACTTGACCTAAGGCTTATGTTGAAGATTTTCGTTCAACCTCTCATGGACCGTCACCCTGAAAGATTAAATGTCGCTAATGGTGTCATAAAGTATATTCCTTTTAACCATGCTGATGTTTAATATTTCACTTTTACAAGTGAAGTAATACAAAAGTTGTGGAAGCGTTTCCATATTTTTTCCACCCTGTATAATTGTCAATCCCTTTAAGATTTTTAACTTGGCTCCTAGATCTTGGCACGGTTTCTCCTTGATGTTGGAACAACTCTTCACACGTCTCAGTTTAATTTTAGTGCTATTTATATAGAAAATATGACTTGTGTATGGTAAATTTCTGAATTTTTTTAATATTACAAAGAAACATAACTTATTATTTATAAATATATAAGTGATTAAGTGTGCATAAAAAATTATATGAACCATTAATCTGAAAGAATATCGCGTATTAAATAAATGTATGACATGTTAACTTTATACATAAACACATCCAGTGCTAACATATACGTCGTCTTCCAGGTTAGAGTGTACAGTAATTGGAGTTACGCCAAAAACTGACCTACCCATCCAAATATGCTGCACTACTATTAAATGAAAAAAAATCTACATACTTACTCAACAGAGTGGTTCATTAATAAAAGCATTAAAATTTACAAAATATATCTCTGCTAGATTTTGATAAAGAGAATCGCGTGCAATACATTTAATTGGTTATAAAAAAATAAATCCAAAACGCAGTAAATCATCTCATCTATTTACGAAAGTGTTGTGTTTGAATGCGTATTATAATGTACAAACAAATATGTAACTTTAAATTTGAATAAGAAATATTTTGTGAATATTTTTGTATTGAGTTTATTTATGGAGTTATATAATTACGATTTAATAACATAAATGTGTCATAGTCATGTAAATAAAAATGAAACAAGGTAAATTCTACAAAAATTAACATTATGAAAAATTGGTAAACGTTAAAAATAATTAGTCTGAAAGTATCCGTTTTTTCAAGATCCCTAAAACATTTAGATTTCATTAAAAAAGTAGGCCCTACCATCCTTCATTTATTGAGCATCACATAAAATTAAAAGTATAAAAACTTAGATTACGAGGTGGTTACGAGATTAATATGTTCAATGCACAGAATACGCCTGAAGTTGCAGTCACAAAATGATGGGGTAAAAATTTAGAAGTTGACAATCTTTTAATATAATAATATCTAATAGTATTTTAATGTAATAAATCAAATCCAGAGGAATTAAACAGACTAACACGTTCTGTCAACAATAAAATAATCAAGAAATTCTTTTGTTCCAATATTTGTTGTTCGTTTCCCTTAGGGGAAGATTCTCATAACAAGAAAACTATTCAGAAAAAATTTAATACACTATGTACTGTATTATACATCGATTTATTTCTACAAAATGTAATTCTGTTCATGTTCTGCTTATATAAATTGTAGCAGAGTTATAATTTATATAGTTCTTACCTATTTGTCCGCTATGATACCTCGTCATATACGCACATCGAACATCGATCACACCAACACTCGCGACCGTCACTCGAGACACCGGCGGCAGAACTAACGAACGAGTACAATGAACAGCTGTGGGGATGATGAAGCTGAGCGCGAGAGCCGAGTTGTAACAGTGGTTCGACACCTCGCCACTCGGGGCGCCACTGTCAATGCGCAGGTCCCTATCTCCTTCCGGCCTTCTTATCGTGTATTCTCCGTGCATTGGCGTTGCATTTTCCGTTCTGCCAATTCATTCAAGTTGTAAACAAAGCCGGCTCCACGAGCACACTAGCTTCGTTAGAGTCGGCGAAAAATGTTTCTTTGCCAATTAAATCATAATTAATTAAAACCCAATAGATCGCTCTGTTTTCAGTAACATGACATATATCAGACCAACACTACGTTGTTCTGATTCCACATAAAAGCTGTAGGTCTCTTAGTGGTCCTGGTTATTGGGATTTTAAAATTAAATAATTTAATTTTAATAAATTTAATAATGGAATTAAAATTAAATTATATTTATACAGTATACCACAATTTATACAGTACATACCACAATTTATACAAAATTATAAACATTAGACTTATATTAATACAAAATATAATAAGTATATAAACAATGTAAAAAATAGGAAAATATAGGTACGAAAAATATTGCTATTGGTTTAAAAGAATAAAATTGTTTGTTAGGATATTACTGAATTTAAAAAGCCAATTTTTTCTTGGAGAAGGTGCCACGATTGCAATGCAGAACAAAAAGATTTTATATTGATACAGTTTTTTACAGGAATTAGTAATTGATTAAAATATTTAGGTCCATTATATAAATACGCCTGTCTAAAAACTACTTTACTGGCTTTAGGGACTCTAAAAGTTTAAGTTGAAAATTTTCTGGTTTTATAAAAAAGGTCATTGGTCTCTTGATTTCCACTTCTGATATAAAATAGTCTTAACACTTTATATACGTACAGATGTTGTATTGGTAGTATTTTTAATCCTGATTATAAAGAGAAATAGCTATCTCGTTTTTGCTCTTTTAAGATGATACGGATATAATATTTTTACTGGTTTTTCTTAGCTTATGTTAGTAGTTAAGAAAAAATTATGAACTATTGAAAAATCTATGAAAATTTTAATGAAGTTTTAATCATGTTCAAACAAGATATTTAACTGCTGTTTCCGTCAATATGGCGGTGCTTCTCCTTGTGTTTATCCAGAGCTGTCTTGTTGGGCGTACTCGTTTACTCAACACTTTTCTTGTTACCTTCCCAATTCCCTTTTATAGGGGCTTTACCAGAAGATGTAGAGTGGATAGGAGTAAAGCCGGCTTGCGTCCATTCTGTGGGAAACCAGCTCGCCTCGGGTAATCTGTGGCGGCTAAGCCGCACATTCAATCCCACTCACCCGGAAACCTGACCTGGCTCCTTACAGCCATGTTCCTGTTGGAATACCAAAGAATATTGTAATATTGCCTTCATTACTGTCCTCATAGCCTTCATTACTGTCATTACATAGCTCAGAACGAATTCAAAATATTTTGGTTCAATTTCAGTGTTTTATGTATTGCAAACTCTCAATGTGAATATAATAATAAATAAAGGTTAGACACTTCACGTATTCCTTCTAAAGGATAAAGAATATATTTCCTTTAGAATAATTACTTCTTATAAAAAGTCTGTACATTATCACTACTTACCATATTTTTATCATGTAGGCCCTAACTCGATTATAAATATAAGTGAGATTGACTATGCAAAAATGACTAAATAAGTGTTATTTTAAAAATGCTTAATGTTTCAGAATTATATTATTATGCTGGCAATTGTTTAAAATACTGCCTTCAAGAAATATCTAAACTAAAATATTATTCTTACAATGAATTATTACCCTCGGTAAAGAAATTTGCAAAAAGAATACTGTAGACCTATATTTTGAAAGGATGTTTTATATATAATATATCAATTATTTTAGATTATAATCGCTTTCTCACGGGTGTAGGAAGATGCAACTACTAGAATTATAAGTGGGAAATGGCCAATGACCAGTCATGTGATTGCAGAGTCGAAGTTCAAACTATGGATCATATATTGGATTGCCCATTGCGTTCTTTTCAGCTGGCATTACGAGGTCTTCCTTCGATCGGAGGAGCAGGTGTTGAATGGTTACGAAAGCTGGATTCAGCTCTGTGACGGGAGATCAAATGTAAACTATGACGTAAGTGTACTTTGTACTGTCGATTTTATTTTATTTAGACATTGTTTATTGGTCGTTTTTTTTTAATATTGTTATAAGTTTGGTAGCTGGCTTTGAAGGCATTCGAGATTCGTTCAGGAAAGTTTATGTAGAATATTTACAATGTGGGTCCCAACAAATTTATTTTTTTAAGTTTTTTTAAAAAGCGAGTGGCATTTTAAAATTGGTACACATTTGAACATATAATTAGAAGTACAAAATTTTAATAAATAGTAATATTTATACATTTGCAACCTAAATAAACATAACAACAGGTCTTCTAGTGTCTACACAGTTAGAAATACAATCAGATGGGAAACAGAATTGACAAACCCTAATTAACAACCCAACAATTACTTAGTATTTATTATTGAAAGTTAATATTGAACTAACAGTAAAGATAATTTATAATAGCTATTATCAAAAAATATATAATTTCAGTATTTATAAGAAAACTCAACTCCTTCCATAACAAACGCAGCGTCAGAATTACAAATTAGAAACCACCTTTGACAAATCTGTTGACGTCTCAGTGAACGAGAGCAATCTGTCTGACAATAAGACTCCACCTGAGGTGTTCTGAGGTGTTATCTTATCTCCCGTTACACTCCAAGTGCTATCAGTTACAGCTTAGTGAGAACAATTTCTCTTCACCTATTTTTCTTTTTCTTTTACAAGATGGATTGCCTTTACCAATCTCAGGAGCTTTGATGTTGATTTAATATTGTTTCTTTGGATGTTTATCAAAATGTCATAGCTAAATTAGCATTTAGTTACACAATTGTAAAAATGTCCTTCGTTATTTTAAGGGGAATGTTGCAGATGCGATTCTTCAAGTCCGTAGACCTCCAAAAAGAAGTGAATTTCTCTGAAAAGATAAAATATGCATTTCATCAAAGAAGTTACAATTAAATTATACTTCCCTTCATTCCCTTATTTATTTATATTTAAAATGTTAATGTACCCACACTGGATTCACGATAAATTAATACTCCCCCTCTAAAATCTGCCTATTATAAACACTGTTTGCCAAAACATAAACTGCTGTAGGGTCTACTCATCATTGTTTAAAGAAAGATTCTTCTCTATTATTGCAACTTTAAAAACACTGAATTAAACATTAAGTACGTAAATTGATTTTTTTCTCAAAAACAAGTGTTTACATAAGGTTCATATAGCAATATGTAAACATTAATATGCAGAGTGTAAATGTTATTTACATTAAGATCATACACAAGCGATAGTTCATAAGATAATTAAATTAACTTACGATTTTTTCAGATCAAAATCTAAAATTTTTGGAATTTTATAGTTAAGTGTACATGATTTATTTTAAAACTGCAAAATAATAAAATATATTCCATAAGCAAAATTGTTTTTCGAATAGTTAAATAACAAATGATCGAGTACAATATAATCTTGGCAATGCTATCAGACCCTTGAGACGTAATAAAAATAAATTATTTTAACGTTAGGCTAAATTTACAAGTTAGAAGGTATGTGAATATGAATATTTCCTAAGACCAAAATGTGATTTATAATGAAGTAAGAACACTTGTAAATTAATAGGCATACATTATTTAGCAAAAAACTTTTGCTACAACCTAAACGTATAAAGAAATATTTGTTATTTATTACTAAATAAAATATGCAAGTAGTAAACAACTGATGTGTGACTAAATAAATGTGACTTTATATCGTATTCACAACTACAGTAAAACCTCGATAGTTCGACACTTTGTCGACTATGTAGGTGTCGAAGTATCGAAATGTCGAACTAGAAGTAATGTATGGTAAACATAAAACCTCGATAGTTCGACACTTTGTCGACTATGTGGGTGTCGAAGTATCGAAATGTCGAACTATAAGGAATGTATGGTAAACATAAAACCTCGATAGTTCGACACTTTGTCGACTATGTAGGTGTCGAAGTATCGAAATGTCGAACTATAAGGAATGTATGGTAAACATAAAACCTCGATAGTTCGACACTTTGTCGACTATGTAGGTGTCGAAGTATCGAAATGTCGAACTAGAAGTAATGTATGGTAAACATAAAACCTCGATAGTTCGACACTTTGTCGACTATGTGGGTGTCGAAGTATCGAAATGTCGAACTATAAGGAATGTATGGTAAACATAAAACAGCAAACATTATTTTTATGAAAAAATTGTAGTGTATTTTTTTCATGAATCGTTAACAACTTAACAAAAGAAAAAACAAGCTGTAATATATATTTCTGTAATAATGTATGTACTACTGAATTGGTATGGAGTTAACAATAGTAGATATTAAAGTATGGACAGTAGAGTACTTGGAAGGTGAAGTAATTTAATTTCCAAATATTCGTAATTTTAACTGTTATTTACTTTGATGGTGTTATTTCATTGATCTGAGCTTGCCTGACTCGAACACAACCTACCATGGACAAAGGTTTGCAACGCCGTGTCACCGTTACCGGTGTCGAACTATAAGGACTGTCGAAGTATTGCGTGTCGAAATATCGAGGTTCTACTGTAATACAATATGAATATAATAAATATCCTTATGTTGGTTTAACATGTTCGTGGATACCATCTATCCTACAGTGACGTCATCAGCTGTCAAACATTTACTTTATAACGACTCTCAAATACAATATCTTATATCTATCATTTAACATTTAATCGATAAACAACTTTATACGACCATAACGAATCAAATGAAACAATAAATAGATTTATACGTTAGGGAATAAACTAAACAAATTCAATAAATGAGTTTGAAAAGAGGGTAGGTATGTTGAAACAAGTTGCAAGGTCCAAGGGAGCCTCTATGGGGCAATCCATGGTTACGCCAGACGTTCTTTATCGAACCACGCTGCACCCTGCCGATCCACCAGTCCAGTTTTTACACAGCCAGTGGGTCATGCGAAGCCCCTCAAACGCTCCCCACCACTAGGGGGTTGATGACAAAGGACCGTGTGCCGGGCAGCTGTGGGTTCACATCTGCCCCCTCCCCCGTTGGCACGTGCGGTCATATTGCAAAACGCGCGTTTCAGTCTGTAGGGGGAGGGTGGCCTGCTAACTCCGTGACGCTTGCTTTCTGACCTCACCCAATTTTTGTATAAAAACAACTAAACGTTCTTTATAAAAGATTCTCCTTGAAAATAATTCCTATAAATAAATGTTACGGTTTTATAGACCACAGAATTCACTTGTATGGGACACGGGAAGCTTTTGTGTACGCCCTATTTCATGGTTGAAAATCAATAATCCCCCATATGTTCGATGAGGGGTGAGTCTGCACTTGTGAACACCCAAGATATACAATTAACTAAATGTAGTTCCGTAAACATCAGCTGGTCTACGCTCTGTTAGGGAACTACTGCCTTCTGGTAAGGTTTGGAGAATTTTTTGATGTAACCTTATTAGATCACGAAAAGGGGGGGGGGGTCAGAAGTTAAGCTGTTACACTAGTATTCTGAATACATTTTCTTATTTAATATTGTCATTTTTTTTTTTTTTTTTTTTTTTTTTTTTTATAAAGAACGATCTTAATGTCACTCTACCCATTCCTCGTAGATCTTTGTGGGTAAATCTTTCAGACATAGTAAGGAGGAAAACGATCACAGTACAAGATTAAAATTACTGATAAAAGCCTCTAGTCAAACCTGCACTCAGGTTCAAGTCCTGCTGCCTTAGACCGTTCGACCAACGGCTCTCCCAAAATAATATACGTTTACCGTGCTAACAGCCTTGCTATTTTAATGAGAAAATAGTTTTCATTATTAAGAGTGCATAGTCTTGTAACTCGATGTATCCGATGTTTAGATAATTTATCTGCTTAATAAAGGTGAGCCAATGTTAATGTTAAATTACTAAACCCTCTACGTTTTGTACGTCCAAGAAAATGCACAGCAAAGGAACTTTGCAGAAATTGCAAATTATAAATATACTGATAAATCATATACTACAAAGTTACATGTGGATGTACTACCTTCTGATTGGGTTTAGAGATCTTTTGATGTAAACTTTTAACTTGATGAACTTTAGACAGATTTCTGAGAAAACAAAATGCTACGCGATTAGTTATATAAATATAGCTGCAATAATTACTAACTTTATTATATTTTATTGTTACATATTAGTGAATTCCATACTTATTTTAGTTAAAAAAAAAACTTTATCCACCAGTTCACTTGGGGGCTAGGGCCTGCGCGTGAACTTATTAAACAAGTGAAGTACAAACCGTTAGTTCAGTTAGAGATTCGAACTTTGGACTATGCCATTCGCAGTTGGAGGCCTTAGACACTGAGCCACTATGACGGCATATCATATTTTTTACTCTGTATTTTTAATATGCAACTTTTAAAGTATAAAATTATAATAAAACTAAACGTTAACGTGAGTTATTGTCAAATGAAATAGTTACGTCACGGTTAAAACTGAAGAAAGGTTTCTAAAACAATAAAAGAAACTAAAATAAACTGTCTTAACACAAAAGATAGGTAGTAGAAATAAATGAATATAAATAAAAGTGATTACTGCCAAAGTGCAAACATCCATCGGACGTCTCTAATGGTATTTACTCTACAGGAAGTTACTTATCTTTCACAAGTTTGTTGATCTGTTAGAAAGAGTTTACTTTAATTTTGATAAAATTGAACTAAAAGTAGATTGTGAAAAACAGCGTGAATTGAATGGAGGGAAGTTAATGAAAACAAATCTTGAAAACTCATTTTTAACCCTTATAAATTAATAATTACGTTAATATAAAATTATTATAAATGTATTCAAGTGTTTCATTTTGTAAAATAGTCATGGCTATTCGGAAGTTCCTTGTAATATGTATTGACCTATTAATTTTAGATAAGTTTCGGCTAATTGGCTGTTACGTTAAATTCAAAATAAGCAATAGGCTATTTAAATTAATTATTGTAAAGAGCCGAATGATTTTCCACTCGTAACTTTAATTTCCTATATGAGAGGGAGTTAGGCTTATACGCGCTTGAGGCACCAACTTGTGTAATTTTAAACAGCAATATTTTTACGTTAGGCTTCACATTAATGGAAAGCATGTCTAATACATCAACTCTCTATATATTAGTTATAAATATATAATTTGATCTCACAAAATGTTTCTAAAGGGAATCAGAAAGAAACTAAGACAAAAATAAGTGGCCCTTGTATGTAATCTGGATTTTATAAATATTGATTTTTTATAACTAACCGTACTTTTCATGTTCACAGTATATTCCACTTAAGTATTAAGATGACGGCACACAAAGTTATTTTCATAATTTTGTTTTTTTTCTACATTTGTGAAAAATATCTATAGGACAGTGGTATAAATGAGATAGAGACAGGGGTGCCCTTGAAATAACATTTACTCCGATCTAAGAGATCAATGTGATCAATCAGATGAAAGGGAGTGTACATTTTAAAACATCTGTTACTTTTGTCAGTTAATACCACATTCTGTGGACTGTTCAAATTTATTAATTCTGAACACTTATTTATTTGCACAGCAATACTTCCTGTAATTAGGAACAATGTTCTACAATCCTTAGTTTAGTTGTTATTAACATTCTCTATAATATTTTTTAAAATATTCCAATTCCGAAATGTAATTAATATAATTTTAATAGTGATTTTAATGAGATATGATCAGCTATGTATTGAGACAATTTTCACTTGTTAACACAGTAGTAGAAAATATTTTGTTTAGTAACTGTGAGAAGTAAAGAGTTTTAGTGTATTGGTTGTTTTAGTTATAAGACACGACAAAAAAAATGTAAATAGAATAAATCATTATTAAACATATATAATATTTTTACTGTTGTAAAATTGTTGACTATTTTTTGTTCTGATTGTTAAAACATTATATTGTCACTTTACTCTTATGTTCGAAATTACATATCCTGAGAGTATCAACGTTATTGCAAGGTTATGACATCAACCAATATCGAGCGTGGCTGTTCCTCTGGTGGGTGACCGGTGAGTGATCCTGCCCTCCCTGTCCGCTCACTGACGGTGGTTCAGAAATCACCCTAAAGCCGTTGGTCCCCAGATTAAGTGTTAAAGAGGGCTTTTTAACCCTAAATTCACTTGGTAAAATAAGATATCCTTCATCTTTTTGATTGGATAATTTATAAATTTAAATATTTCAACTTCCTTAAATATGACACTGTAACTTTTTATTACTCAGTAAGTCTTCAGGCTCTGGCCAGTTCGAATGAATCAAACAAGTTTTCAACGTTTCAGTCGTGCTCTAACTGACCGTTTTCAGGTATTCATAATAAATTAGTCAGTCAACCCTGAATATGGTCAGGTGAAACACAACTAAAACTCCGGTGACAGATTCTGTTTCTCCTTTGTGAACCCTCTTTCCAAAGATGAACATACACTTTGTACTCATTATTGTTATACTATAATACATTTGTGTTGTGTCAAGTTTATCTTTTATACTTATTGTGTGCAAGTGGTAACATGGATATTTTTTAATCTCAACTAATCTTATACCAATACTTTTTAGGGTTGGCTGTAAATTACTAAGCTAATTACTGGTAATGTTGATTGCTTAGTATGCATTTTCCAGTAGTAAGTTTTGTATTGTTATCTTTAACTATTTGTTTTATTCTTATGACACCAATCTCCAACATATTGGTAAATATGGATTTCAAATGAGTGTGGTGAACAGATGAGCAAATCTAGTCTTTGTCATAAACTAAGACTGACTATTCCTTATAAAGTGTCATTAATTCATTTATTAATAGCTCAATGACAAATAAAGAGCTGGATGTTATCATAAACATAAAATGTTTTTATCGTTTAACATTTAAAGTTTTGCTCAATGGTGTTTTTCTTATAATTATGAAATCTAACATGGTAACTTAATTATTTACTGGTACATCATTACATTTACCAAGGAATGTAAATTACGGATGTTGAATCTATATCACCATACATGTATGGGAGTATTGGTGGGTACTTGCTCGGGTGTCTGGCTATTTGATGGTCACTGGTCACAATTATCTCTCACATTTCTCTTAAGTATGAAATGGAAAGCCTTAAATGGCAATTTATGTCCCCTCCCCAAACAACTTACCTGTTTCAGCAATGACTCTAGGCATCGTGGCGTAGAGGTACTTGTTCGTTATCAAGGCGCTATCAAGCAACTCCACAGATGTTCTGCCACACATTCTGTAGACCTCACATATCGTGATATATGTGACTCGCGCCATTTAGGCGTAGAGGTACTTGTTCGTTATCAAGGCGCCATCAAGCAACTCCACAGCTGTTCCTCCACACCTTCTGTAGACCTCACATATTGTGATATAAGTGACTGGCACCATTGAGCATGTTAAACTTAACATTTAAAATAACGTATAAATCAGCTTCGTATACTTAAGCACAAAATGATAGTCATTTTCCTCTAAAATATAAAAGTGCTAGAGATTAAATAATATTCTTTATTTAAAGTTAACATTTTATTTTTCACAAATTATAACACACTATATTTTCCAAAATTCTAAGCTAGCTCAAGGAATTGTTTATATTTTAGTAGTAACGCTTCTTATTTGATTTTTTCTTTTGTTTACCATGTTATTAAAAGCGTATATCATTTATAGGAGTAAATACGTATTTTATTGTTAAAATTAATTCATATAGTATTAGTATGTTCAGTTTAGTTGAAGTAGTTTGAAGTAAATCAAGGTAAAGTAACCACTCTGTTTTTAATGACAACGTATCATATGATAAAGACTGATAAGAACGTTTTTCTGGTATTGAAAAACTGTGCTGGCCATCTCGTTCTGCATGAAAATCCCTTACAATTTTATTGGCAAGGAATGAACAAATGTTTTAAGAAATAAATTATTATTATTAAAATGTATACTGTAAGGAGCATCTTTAAATTGAGTATAATACAAAGAAATAACGTTTTGCTGTATATGAGTCAATTTCATACGATAAAACATTCCAAATATTTTATTATTGAATCTAAGGATTTAATGTTGTAAGGAAAGAGTATAACTGGAAAAGGGATTCTATTAGCTTTATGACTGAAATATAGAATTGAATGTACTTAAGAAATGAGTTTCTTAAACATAACATTACATATAAATTATACAAAGATAGAAACATAACTGAAATATGTCCAATGAAAATGTTTAATGAATGAAAAGATACTTTTCAATTAGATTTGTGGCGTTTGGTATGCCATTGTTGGAGAATAATATAATAAGCATACCTGTACAAAACTGAAGTATAATTGAGTTAGTTGCATAATCCATGAAACAATGTGAAACGTGGTTTCAATATTGTACATTGTATTTTAATTAATTATTAGTTTTATTTTAGTTATTTTAAATGTAATCCATCTGTATTAATATTTTACAAAATGTACTAATTTAAAATGATCAAAATGGCACTTATGACTTGTCTTTTAACTATGTCATAAAACCTTACTTATCAATTATATATTGCAAAATATAAAACTAACTTTTTCTGAACAGCAGATTTGGAGATAAGCAAAATATATCTGATAATAAAGACTACATTCTTTTCATTTCAGTGTGCAATTATTAAAAGGTAATAATTGTACAGGATGGTACTTATTATAATTAGAGGGTTTGCAAATATCATTAGCCACTCAATTTCCTCAATCTCCATTACTAACAAGGTTTTTGCAAAGAGCTTTAGCACAGATATCTTAACAGAATACTACACCTCTGTCTACAAATAACATCTGTTATACTAATTAAAAATGTATATACTCTCATCTATTATTAAACTAGTCTTTAATCTATTTTTGAATCAACGGTACTGTTAGGTTTTAGATAAATTCAATACTGTAACTTATATTTTAGGGTAGATTAATAGGAGGTATGTAACAGCACACTGTATTCTGAAACTTAATAATCACTGGATTACGTTCAATAGCTGTAAATTGCTTTAATATTTCCAACACTCTCAGTGTAAAAAATATGTTTATGGCGATTTCTAACATTTTACTTCCTTAGCCTCTACTTCAATGAAAACTAAAGACATAACACAGATCTAAATGATATTAAATAAAAAAGTACACAGGCTACTTTTGATCAAGATTGGTTCTATCTGAAAATGTCGTTTATATTACAAAGATCTAACATCTAGAAAAGTTATGTATTACAAACGTAAATTATATAAATAGTATATCAACTTTCAAATGAAGTAGGCAGACCAGTACTCATTATTATTTTATCTGAAATAATATAAAGTCATTTTATTATTCATTAGTAACACACCGATCGTCAAGATATGGACGAATATGAGGGGCGAATGAGTGTGATGAGTGTAGATGTCCTGTGTATTCATTGTTACTAACTAAGGTTGACTGTTCCTCAGAAATAGCTATTTATAAATAGGCCAATAACCAGGGCAACTAAGGGACCTACAGCTTTACGAGAAATCCGAACCACGTAGTGTTGGTCTGACTTTCAGCTAACTGACAAGCCTCAAAGTCAGTTGTCGTCCCTACACAACATCTGAACCTTAACTACCATCCAACATGGACACTCCAAACTTCTCTAGTAGTGTCAACATCGATAGCAACATTGAGCGTATTATGTACGCTATAATATAGCGTGTTGGTATTATAAGGACCGAGCATATAACATATCGCCTACAATCTCCTCAACACTTACACTCCTGTCCGTAAGTTGCTGGATTATAACATTGCACCACTAGTGGCAATTAAATAAATTATTAACTAATAAATTAATTTTAATTTATTTAACAACTTAGTTAATATTTTTATTACTCGAGTAGGTGGTATCTCTCGAGTGAGGGAGCGTCGTCGGTGATGGGCGGATGTGTCGGTCACAATTTTCCTTAGAGTGCTTATTGAATGGAGGTGTAAGAATGCCAACTGCTACGTGAAGTAGAGGTTTAATAGGTTGTCAAAAGTTGGGTGTATTAGCTTACATAGGGTGAGTAGCAGATGTCTAATATTATAGATTGGTAGGGAATGGACAGTTTACCTAAATTAATTGCCAAATTAACTAACGAGGGACTGGCAGTATGCCGTTTGACACTTTCAGATTTACCACATTAATCTATTGATGTGTTTATACAGGATAACTCATAACTAATGGACATTAAATGTTAATGCTAAGTCTGAAGGTGATTGATATAAAAGTATCAATTTCCCATAATTTCATGGGTGTCTGAATTGGAATGAGTAACAACACGTCGATCACTTTCAATGTAATTCATTTATTATTCATCAGTAAGACGTCGATCGTAGAGATTTGAGTGAATATGAGAGGTGAATTAGTGTGAAGATTTTAAATGAATGAGTTTAGTCATTGTTACTAACTAAGATCGACTGTTCCTTAGAAAAATTCATTTGTTAATATCCCAACAGACAAGGCTACTAAGGGGCCTACAGATTTACGTGGAATCCGAACCACGTAGTATTGGTTTGATTTTCAGCTAATTACAACACCCGGATATTAACTACCAAACAACAAACACCCCAGACTTCTCATTACCAGTAGTGTCCACCATGCTGATAGTCACTGAGCGGTCGCCATGTCGATATGAAAAACCTATCGCTAACAATGTCCACAACACTCTGTCTCCAAGTAGCTGGATTACAACACTGCACCACTAGTGCTGACTAATTTAAATATAATTGGACATCTGATTTAAGTAAACTTGAGTATCAATGTCCCTGAAGTTCATGAAAATTCTGACTGGAGTCAGTATCAAAGTGTCACTTTTAATACTACATCAATAAACGAGATGTAATAAAGTGTTTAAAATGTTAACCAATGAACATTATTAGATTCAACACAGCTAATTTAATTCAAGGAAATTTAAATTAATTAGTTTAAGGTATTGGGAACTAATAAACATTTTTTCATCCTATTATATTGACTGATTGGTAAATAATAAATGTTTGTTTCATTAGAAGTTTGTAAGAATAAATTTTGTGTTGAGGAACCTTTGCGGCAGTATAACAAAGGTTACAAGAGTTCATTCGAGGCGTTACTTTAAAAATTGTAATTTTAAGTAGGCTAAGTAATATTCTAATATGTAGAGTTTTAACTTGTTACGTTTTCAATTTACAAAACAAAATTAGATTGTTTCATGCTCTTTAGAATGGCATTTCATGTTGAACTAATAAAATCCATTTTAATGAGACTGATTTATTTGTAAAGTTTTGCTTTTATCTAATATATGTAAACTGGTAGCTCATATTTTGTACATTATTGTGTACATGAATGTCAGTTAGCAAAATTTAATCTAACTTACACCTTTTCATTACGTTCCAATTAAGGTTTTACTTATAATTTTAGCTTTAATTCAACTTAACAAAGTATAGTGTACAAAATTTGTACGGTATATGTAGTTATTAAAATTGTACAATATTTGGAACATAAAATATTTCACCTCTCATGTGGATTGACGAAATCCAGCAGGTTTAGAAATCCGATTGACGGTACACCTGGCTCACATCGAGGATTATCGGTGGTGAGTGTGCTGAAATCCCACATTAGTTACTGGCAGAAGTGAACTATGCTTTAATCTCACAGATTAATGTCAAGCCGCTTCAATAGAGAATTGATATGTTACTAACATGATATAAACATATTTCATGTATAGGTAATGTTCAATACATGAAACAGCATGTAACTGAAATACTTGAACACACTTTAAGAGGTTGTTCATAGGGTCAAAACAAACAAAAAATGTCATATAAACATATGTCCTAATATGCACACTTTACTGTCTGTCTGTCCGTCTGTGTTTTGTACATTATATTTTTTTCTGAGCAACCATAAAAGATATATTGTTGAAATTTGGTACATATACTAGTAACATTCTATTAGATAAAAAAATTGGGAAAAAATTTGACAAATTTCAAAATGGCGGCGGAAAATATCACAAATTATGCATTTATCGTTTATTTTCAATAATAAGGTATCGTTAGTTTTATAATAAAATTTGCTACAGTTCATTATTTTTGTGTGTTTTTTTATAAACAGTGTAGTCTTTATGTAATTTAACGTCAACGTTTTTTACTAGCCACCATTTTTAATTTTGTCGACGAATTTTTTTAAATTTTGTATGTAATTGCATATTACTAGTATAGCATATGTGCCAAATTTCAACACTATCTTTTATGGTTGCTGAGAACAAAACTATAACATAAAAATACAGACAGAAAACGGTACATATTAGAACATATGTTTATATAGAATCTTTGGTTTGTTTTGACCCTAGGAACAACCTCCTGAAGCTTGTCCAAGTATTTCAGTTACACCATGTATATGCCCTACTACATCTCGTCTTTTAACGTACTAGGAAGAGTGACAATTTAATAAGGACTCCAGTCAGTATTTACGGGACATTGATCAAGTTCAGGATATTGATACTTTCTGTATACCCCAATAATACGTTATGACTTCATCAGACGCAACTCATATTTAGGGAGATTGTTATTTTGCTACTCAAACTGGTCCTACTTCCTATCAACTTGACTCCTCCGGTTGATGTATCTTTACTCATTTCAATCATACTTCAAATGAAATTTGGGTCATTGAAATATTGATAATTACTCCAATCAGATTTCACACTGAATTCTGTGTAGCTAAAACTTAGCTAAAACGTAGCTAAAAATAAGCTAACAATCAGACTTTACATAGAATTCTGGGTAACTGAAACTTTACTATACACTCCAATAAAACTTTTCATCAATTCGCGTAAATTGATAAAGGGCTATTTCTTCAATCAGCCCTTTTATCAAGATTACAGTGACTGATCCTTTGATATTGGCACAGTGAGTCCTCAAATAAAGTTCTTGGAAATTGGAAATTTACACGAACTTTGACAAAGCTTTGCTTTTTGAATACTGAATTATTTGTAAGATATTTCAAAAATAAAACATGTATATATAATTACCCTAATGTTTTAAGCAATAAATTTTTAAAACAGTAATATTTTATAAATCATGTAAAGAAGTGTAGTCAACCGTGTTACAGTAAACTTACTTAACAACTAGTAAATATATACTTACAATTTTCAGTGCTTTTACTGTTATATGAGTTATATGAGCACACATATGTTAATGAAGACTTTTTATTGTTACTCAAACAACTGATTTAAAAAACTAATTAAAACTTACAGTAAACACAATGCAAATGAGGTGTAAGAAAATTAACCCTTTTTGTTACCTTTGCCACAAGGGAAATATGGAAGCAGAGGTGTTGAGCTAATCTCCTTGGAAATTGTTTCTGATAATTAAGACCTAATTTATTCATTAACCATTTCACATCACCTTTAGTAATCCAAGCTTGTACTCTATGGTGGAGGGTTGAATATTTTATTAGAGATGGTCTTCAACGTGAAATAAATATTAATTAAACTAATTCCCTAACAAATAACCTGCCAGCTCTTCATGTACCAAGGAAAGGTGAACAAACACACTATCAGCCACTGTTGTCTATCGATGAACACTACGTACGACTGAGTCATGACGAGACGCTGTTACACCTCGTTATGAACAGTACGTATGACTGAGTCATGACGAGACACTGTTACACCTCGTTATGAACACTACGTATGACTGAGTCATGACGAGACGCTGTTACACCTCGTTATGAACACTACGTATGACTGAGTCATGACGAGACGCTGTTACACCGTTATGAACACTACGTACGACTGAGTCGTGACGAGACGCTGTTACACCTCGTTATGAACACTACGTACGCCTGAGTCATGACGAGACGCTGTTACACCTCGTTATGAACACTACGTATGACTGAGTCATGACGAGACGCTGTTACACCGTTATGAACACTACGTACGACTGAGTCGTGACGAGACGCTGTTACACCTCGTTATGAACACTACGTACGACTGAGTCATGACGAGACGCTGTTACATCTCGTTATGAACACTACGTATGATTGAGTCATGACGAGACGCTGTTACACCTCGTTATGAACACTACGTATGACTGAGTCATGACGAGACGCTGTTACACCTTGTTATGAACACTACGTACGACTGAGTCATGACGAGACGCTGTTACACCTCGTTATGAACACTACGTACGCCTGAGTCATGACGAGACGCTGTTACACCTCGTTATGAACACTACGTATGACTGAGTCATGACGAGACGCTGTTACACCGTTATGAACACTACGTACGACTGAGTCGTGACGAGACGCTGTTACACCTCGTTATGAACACTACGTACGACTGAGTCATGACGTGACGCTGTAACCCTCGTTATGATACTGTCGTGACGAGACGCTGTTACACCTCGTTATGAACACTACGTACGACTGAGTCATGACGAGACGCTGTTACACCTCGTTATGAACACTACGTATGACTGAGTCATGACGAGACGCTGTTACACCTCGTTATGAACACTACATACGACTGAGTCATGATGATACGCTGTTATACCTCATTATGAACACTACGTACGACTGAGTCATGATGAGACGCTGTTATACCTCGTTATGTACACTACGTACGACTGAGTCGTGATGAGACGCTGTTATACCTCGTTATGAACACTACGTACGACTGAGTCATGATGAGACGCTGTTATACCTCGTTATGAACACTACGTACGACTGAGTCATGATGAGACGCTGTTATACCTCGTTATGAACACTACGTACGACTGAGTCATGATGAGACGTTGCTACACCTCGTTAATGTAATTCATTACCATTCACGTATTAGTATTAAAGATCAATTTTGATCAGACCAAGAAAGGAACAAGTAAAATCTATTCAATTGACTGACAGTAATCAGGTTGCTCTGTCCACTCGACCAACCTGATTATTGTCTGCCAAGCCCTACCACTGCAGGACACTAAGCGTTCCACACCACTGTGTTCGTCCAGCGTCCTCACTTTGAAGGCACTATTATGACAGTTACTTATATCATTGATTATATAGGAATATATACATTTTATTGCCCCAAGATTATATAATAGTTTACCAGTGTACATTAAGCAATCAATGAGTCATAAGCAATATCTCAAAAACTTGAGAGAATGATTGTTATCGTATGAGAATACGGAAGAGTTGTTAAATATTATTATTTAGCATTACAATTAAGTAGTTAAGGACGCAATATGGCGGCTGGACCACTCAGGGACTAAGGCATTGCATGCCAACACGCATTGACGGATTTTTTTCTTCATTTTTTAACCTAAGTATTCTTCTAAGGCCAGAGCAGCCTGGTGGTACTGGTGCGGTGCGTGGTTTGAGAGATGCTAACCATAGTATAGGCTAGATTGTGTAAATATTGTAATCTGTTTTGTATTTGACTTAAATAGGTCAGAAAAGCACAGAAACAATTTTATTTTCATTGAAACTGCTGTATATAGGACACTCATTTTCTTATTATATTCAACTGCTCCGAACTAATTTTTATTTTTGTGTGTGATGGAACCCCTAAATAGCATTGTCGTATATAATCATTGCTTATATAAACCAACCATGAAGCTGTTGTTTAATATTTTGTCATACGTTTGTATTCTATGTGGTTCTAAATACAGTGTTTATACTTACAGGCCAAGTAAAATTAAATCAGCCTAGTGTAGACATCAATTATAACAAGATATTAAGCTTTAATGAAAGAACAAGACTAAAAATTGTAACTTTCTTAATAAGAAACGTTGATTAATTTAATTTTATCACAACAAAGATCCATCACATTATTGAGCCCAAGCCAATTTAAGACGTTTTTCAATTTTTACCTGTATTTTTATAAATTCGGAGTATCCTCTCCTCCTCCAACAATATGACGGGAAATCGAAATATTACTTCCACTAAAGCTCAGCAGTGACTACTTAACATAACCATTAAATTGAAGTGTTAAACATAAATTCCACTGGAAATTGTTTTAAATATATTATAAATTGTACTCTTGCCCTTCTAGACGTTTTAAGACTAAAAGCAGAGCACAATGAGGTAAAAAAGTTTACAGTTAGTTTGAAAAAGTTGACTTTTAATTACGGTCAGATTTCCTTTTTTTACTGTTTACAACTAAGATTATCGAATCTGACAGTGATAAAAAATATCCCTAATGTTTGGCTTCAGTGGGTAAAACTGCCCATCTCTCACCTCTCTTTTTAAAAATTATCTCTAAAAGTGTGATCTTAGTTTAACCAGGTTATGATAAGGTTTAAGAAGCGTATTTAACACTTAACGTGGAGGCCAACGTCTTTAAGCTGACTAGTGGCCGGGCAAGCGGGCTGATTTATAAGACGGGATCCCTTCTGATCACCTATCCAAGGAACAGCCACGCCCGATGTTGCTTATCGTCGTTATCTTGCGATAACATTAGAACCCTCCAGTTAAGGTCACTGGTAATTTTTACTAACCTTAATTGTTAAAAAGAATGTATATACTGCATAATGGAGAAAAGCAAATAAATAGCATGAGAGAAATCTAATTGAAAAGGATGAGAAGAATGTGTCACCCACTAACAAGGCTAAAAAATTCCAAGGAAAATCCCATTCAAAGAGTAAATATACTATAAAGAGAGTTAGGCTTTCCGTCACATCTCAGATAAGCTAAAGAACTAAATTAACGGTAATGATATTGGCAAGTGCAAAGAAGTTGCGAGCGGTCTTAAACCGCACACAAGTAGGATGCATACGTAACGCAGATAACAATAGGAGTAAATACGTTTTTCGTGATATAGACACCTAGGCTATTTTTACGAAGTTAATTTGAAAAATTAATATTCTGGCTGATTTGGCCATTTTTGTGGAATAATTTGATACAAGCCTTCATTAAACCGATTATGACATATTTGCCTTATGTTTATAACTGTAATTTTTATAATATTATTTCCACTTTCTTTTTTTTACCATGAAAGTTTATGTTATTTTGAAACTAAATATTTTTTTGAGTTTTTTTCTACAATATTGTGTTGCTGAAATAACTTAAAAATGACATAACAGAGAACCTCGTTGTAGAAATGTAATGAAGCAGTAAACAGACACTGTTACAAAACAACAGTCATAAAAAAATACCTAAAGTCAGTAATTTCACATTTTTATTTGGCCATGCAATGCAAGTATTATGCGTTTTATGACCCGTAGTGAATTAAATCCTTCCATGATCTGGAAAGGTAATAAAAAACAATATACTATATCGTTAGATAAAAATTAAACATCACTGTACAGCAATACATGAAGAATCGATAAATTATTAAACATGAAAATCATTTCTAAATATTAATTAAAAACAATTTTATTCTTTAACCAGCAGTTTATTTAAACAAATTTTGACACGTTTTTGCTGCAATTTTATTAAAAAGTCTCTTTTTCTAGATATCAAAGAAATTCGGTATAATGTTGGAAACTGTACTAGTTGTAATGGACTTCGAATATTGACCACATTTGAATACTAAGAATTGTAAAATAATATAAAAATTATCCTAAAATGAATAAGTCGTAATAGGTTTTATTGGGACCCAAAAACAATGGTCACAAACGGTGACGTTGGGACTACTTATATCTGAGTAGGCCTACTAATAAATAATAAGAACAACGGATATTATTGTTGTGTATGTGTTAGTGGTTCACTCTCAACAAAATGGATGCCTACTCCCCGAAATATTTTTACCTAAAACTACGGACAATGAGGTAAATAAAAATTTTATAAATAAAGCTTAAGTCATATGGTATGGTTAGAGATGATAGAATAAACCCGATCCCTTTTTCTTCTGTTTATAAGATTTTTCAGGTTCGCATTATTTATAGTATCGGCTTCTATTATATGAAATTAATAAAAATTCTATAGAAACTGATGTTTCTTTTCAGTAAAAATACAATTATATCAAGAATTTAGAATCAAAAACTTCTGTACAACGTGTACTAGTTGTATGGTTTCAGAGAGTGTGTTGTGTATTGAACAGTCTGACGTCAGTCGTGTTTCACATGCTGCAGTAAAGTATTTCATTTCACTAAGTTATTTTCGTGTACCATACAGAACACATGCTTGAGTTTTGAGTTTAATACTGGTGCAGTTGTACTTAACACCGTTGCTGTAACTTTGACATTGATCGTGATGCATGTATATTTAACACACACGTGTTGTAATAAGTTGTACTTAACACCGTTGCTCTAACTTTGACATTGATCGTGATGCATGTATATTTAACACACACGTGTTGTAATAAGTTGTACTTAACACCGTTGCTGTAACTTTGACATTGATCGTGATGCATGTATATTTAACACACACGTGTTGTAATAAGTTGTACTTAACACCGTTGCTGTAACTTTGACATTGATCGTGATGCATGTATATTTAACACATACGTGTTGTAATAAGTTGTACTTAACACCGTTGCTGTAACTTTGACATTGATCGTGATGCATGTATATTTAACACATACGTGTTGTAATAAGTTGTACTTAACACCGTTGCTGTAACTTTGACATTGATCGTGATGCATGTATATTTAACACATACGTGTTGTAATAAGTTGTACTTAACACCGTTGCTGTAACTTTGACATTGATCGTGATGCATGTATATTTAACACATACGTGTTGTAATAAGTTGTACTTAACACCGTTGCTGTAACTTTGACATTGATCGTGATGCATGTATATTTAACACACACGTGTTGTAATAAGTTGTACTTAACACCGTTGCTGTAACTTTGACATTGATCGTGATGCATGTATATTTAACACATACGTGTTGTAATAAGTTGTACTTAACACCGTTGCTGTAACTTTGACATTGATCGTGATGCATGTATATTTAACACACACGTGTTGTAATAAGTTGTACTTAACACCGTTGCTGTAACTTTGACATTGATCGTGATGCATGTATATTTAACACACACGTGTTGTAATAAGTTGTACTTAACACCGTTGCTCTAACATTGACATGGATCGTGATGCATGTATATTTAACACACACGTGTTGTAATAAGTTGTACTTAACACCGTTGCTCTAACATTGACATGGATCGTGATGCATGTATATTTAACACACACGTGTTGTAATAAGTTGTACTTAACACCGTTGCTGTAACTTTGACATTGATCGTGATGCATGTATATTTAACACACACGTGTTGTAATAAGTTGTACTTAACACCGTTGCTGTAACTTTGACATTGATTGTGATGCGTGTATATTTAACACACACGTGTTGTAATAAGTTGTACTTAACACCGTTGCTGTAACTTTGACATTGATTGTGATGCGTGTATATTTAACACACACGTGTTGTAATAAGTTGTACTTAACACCGTTGCTGTAACTTTGACATTGATCGTGATGCATGTATATTTAACACACACGTGTTGTAATAAGTTGTACTTAACACCGTTGCTGTAACTTTGACATTGATCGTGATGCATGTATATTTAACACACACGTGTTGTAATAAGTTGTGCTTAACACCGTTGCTGTAACTTTGACATTGATCGTGATGCATGTATATTTAACACACACGTGTTGTAATAAGTTGTACTTAACACCGTTGCTCTAACATTGACATGGATCGTGATGCATGTATATTTAACACACACGTGTTGTAATAAGTTGTACTTAACACCGTTGCTCTAACATTGACATGGATCGTGATGCGTGTATATTTAACACACACGTGTTGTAATAAGTTGTACTTAACACCGTTGCTCTAACATTGACATGGATCGTGATGCGTGTATATTTAACACACACGTGTTGTAATAAGTTGTACTTAACACCGTTGCTCTAACTTTGACATTGATCGTGATGCATGTATATTTAACACACACGTGTTGTAATAAGTTGTACTTAACACCGTTGCTCTAACTTTGACATTGATCGTGATGCATGTATATTTAACACACACGTGTTGTAATAAGTTGTACTTAACACCGTTGCTCTAACATTGACATTGATCGTGATGCATGTATATTTAACACACACGTGTTGTAATAAGTTGTACTTAACACCGTTGCTCTAACTTTGACATTGATCGTGATGCATGTATATTTAACACACACGTGTTGTAATAAGTTGTACTTAACACCGTTGCTGTAACTTTGACATTGATCGTGATGCATGTATATTTAACACACACGTGTTGTAATAAGTTGTACTTAACACCGTTGCTCTAACTTTGACATTGATCGTGATGCATGTATATTTAACACACACGTGTTGTAATAAGTTGTACTTAACACCGTTGCTGTAACTTTGACATTGATCGTGATGCATGTATATTTAACACACACGTGTTGTAATAAGTTGTACTTAACACCGTTGCTCTAACTTTGACATTGATCGTGATGCATGTATATTTAACACACACGTGTTGTAATAAGTTGTACTTAACACCGTTGCTGTAACTTTGACATTGATCGTGATGCATGTATATTTAACACACACGTGTTGTAATAAGTTGTACTTAACACCGTTGCTCTAACTTTGACATTGATCGTGATGCATGTATATTTAACACACACGTGTTGTAATAAGTTGTACTTAACACCGTTGCTGTAACTTTGACATTGATCGTGATGCATGTATATTTAACACACACGTGTTGTAATAAGTTGTACTTAACACCGTTGCTCTAACATTGACATGGATCGTGATGCATGTATATTTAACACCACGTGTTGTAATAAGTTGTACTTAACACCGTTGCTCTAACATTGACATGGATCGTGATGCGTGTATATTTAACACACGTGTTGTAATAAGTTGTACTTAACACCGTTGCTGTAACATTGACATGGATCGTGATGCATGTATATTTAACACACACGTGTTGTAATAAGTTGTACTTAACACCGTTGCTCTAACATTGACATGGATCGTGATGCGTGTATATTTAACACACGTGTAGTAATAAGTTGTACTTAACACCGTTGCTCTAACATTGACATGGATCGTGATGCATGTATATTTAACACACACGTGTTGTAATAAGTTGTACTTAACACCGTTGCTCTAACATTGACATGGATCGTGATGCATGTATATTTAACACACACGTGTTGTAATAAGTTGTATTTAACACCGTTGCTCTAACATTGACATGGATCGTGATGCATGTATATTTAACACACACGTGTTGTAATAAGTTGTACTTAACACCGTTGCTCTAACATTGACATGGATCGTGATGTGTGTATATTTAACACACACGTGTTGTAATAAGTTGTACTTAACACCGTTGCTCTAACATTGACATGGATCGTGATGTGTGTATATTTAACACACACGTGTTGTAATAAGTTGTACTTAACACCGTTACTCTAACATTGACATGGATCGTGATGTGTGTATATTTAACACATACGTGTTGTAATAAGTTGTACTTAACACCGTTGCTGTAACATTGACATGGATCGTGATGCGTGTATATTTAACACACACGTGTTGTAATAAGTTGTACTTAACACCGTTGCTCTAACATTGACATGGATCGTGATGTGTGTATATTTAACACACACGTGTTGTAACAAGTTGTACTTAACACCGTTGGTGTAACATTGACATTGATCGTGATGCATGTATATTTAACACACACGTGTTGTAATAAGTTGTACTTAACACCGTTGCTGTAACTTTGACATGGATTGTGATGCGTGTATATTTAACACACACATGCTGTAATAAGTTGTACTTTTGAGATTTATACTCCTTTTAAGCAGGTGAATACAAATATCAAACAAATTTGTATAATCTGCAGAGCCTTGTTTTAACCATTTTAAGATCTTACATTTTTAAAGTGCCAAGTATTTGAAGTAACTTTTTAGTAAGAAATCTGCATCCATTTAAGGCAAGAAATAATCTCAAAATATGAAGCTCTTTAAATGTAAATGCAATGTGAAATCCAATGGCCGAGTGGTCTGAAGCGTTGGGACTTTGTACCTGTGTTCGAGAGAGCATAGGTTAGAATCTGGTCTATTTAGTAACTGGCTCAGTCAGTGTTTTTAATAATATTTATCTTGTACTGTATTGGTTATTCCCCTTAGATAAGTTAATCTTGATAGACAAGGTTAAAGAGGAGTAGATTTGCACCCCCTAACCACAAAAATAAATAAATAAATAACAATTTTTAAAAATCCAAAAGTATAAAGGTTTCGAGCTAGTATCTAAATTCCCGTCTGAGTTCACTCAGATCACTGATTTAAAAAAATCAAACAAGAGCTCAAGAGATACTTAATAGATTAACGTTTTTACCGGCTCCAAAATGTATCATCTTAATCCAACCATCTTAGAGCGTGGTTTCCAAATGACTGGCATCCACCTGAAGATACCAGTCATCCCCCCCCCCTCTACATGACATCATGACTGGTCTCATGACTTGTAAATAGACATGGATAATGGGTGAATGGTCCAAGGCATCGTGACTTTGAGCCTGAGATAGAAAGGCTATCTATCTCAGGCTCAAATCAATCTCCTCAGGCTCAATCTTCGAGCCTGGTTCGAACCTGGTCTAGACTGGAAAGATTATCAGTAATATTCAGTATTGTTCAGGTTCACCCCCTTACTCTGTCTGAATAAGTTTCTTGCAGAGATCAATAATCTATGGGTAGTGGGCAGGATAAAGTTAAAAAGGCTAAAATATAAATTTTAAAAATCAATTATAAATGTGAATGTATTAGTCGTTTAAGGAAATTTGTATGTGAATTCTATAGCAAAACTGTTATACGACTCATAATACAAGTTTTTGTAAAAAAATTTATAGGTCGCTACAGAGACATTAGTATTTAACTTTATCAGTCAAAGTTTCTAAACAATTAATATTAAAGTGAATAGATTGGATCGCAAGAAAGGTTTACAAATATTCTCGCAGCAGCTGGTACACGACAATGTCAATGCGGATTTTAATAAAGTGATTGGTAAAGCAATATCAAGTTATACTGCTTTAAACGAAGCGGCAAGTTGCGCTTTGTTTCAGTACAGCCAACATGTTGGTGATGATTATTTCCTTTTAAGTAGCAGAATATCGAAGTTTTACAGGTTAATTGTATTCAGTTTGTTTATTAATGTAAACTATCAGTGGTAACCACGAAAATTTGCTATTGATGACATAAACTAAACTAACATAAGTGCAAACGGCGTGTTATAATACCTAAATGATAACTTTAATAAAAGGCCATATATTCCTATATTACATTCATTAGATACCCATAGTCGTTCATATCTTGATGACCGGCGTTTTTAATAGTAAATTTAAATAATTAACAAACAATTAGTTTTCTGAAAATACCAGAAGATAGAATAACAAAATATAATAACATGAATGTTTGAACAAAATCATGACTCCTTGGATAAAAGAGGGAATGCAAGAACTTGGCCAAATAAAAAAATCTATAAAACGAAGAAAACAATAACCCTAAAAGATACACATTCAAGATTCAAGACTGCGGGTGTACGGTGGTTTTCAGATAAAAGAGAATGGACAGATTTTAAAGGATTACTAATGACTAAAGCTTCCGGTAACGAAAGCGTCAAGGTGATTTTACAATATTTACATCACCAATCGTTTGCCAATGCTGTGATGTGGCATCCTCAGTGTCATGCTGGCCTGTTACAGTGGCACCAAGATTAACCTCAGTGGTCTTTTCCAGAGATACCACTGAGGATGCCACATCATATGATGGGCGAGACGTTTGGTAATGTAACTATTGTAAATAACACCTTAAAGCGGTCGTTACCGTAGTTAATAATAATGACATTGGCTGTTTAAGCCAACGAAAAAAGATGTTAAAGGATGAAGAATATAAAGTATAAGAATAATATAAAGTATAAGAATAATATAAAGTATAAGAATAATATTAAATAATAAATGGCAAAGCTGGTCGAATAGTGACTACTAAAATTAAAAAAAAGTATAGTAATATGTTTTACTATTCGCATATCACACTCATCACTTGTAAGAATAATATGTTTGTGTAAATAAGTGTAATATAGCCTAATATAATAAAACCTAAGTTTTCGTGTTTGTATTCATATACTATGATATATCTATATGTAGATAAGGTGAGTCGTCATCACATGGGATAAGATTGTGGTTTACTTTGTTTTTGGTTATTTATTTATTCAATTAAAACAACTCTTCCTTTACTTTATTTAATAAAGTTAACCAATTTATTTTCAACATCGTTGAGCTACATTTACTCGAAGGAGAAACAGTGTTCTACAACACATGTTTAACTGTACTGAGAGCACGACGTTGCCAGCACGGTGGGGCCGAATTAGGTTCATATTGCTTTATTAAAATCTGCATTGACAACATTCAAGCAGCAGCTGCTGCTCGGATATTTGTAGACGTTCGGTTTCTTGCTGTTCAACCGATTATATATATTTTGTTACTAACCAATTTCACTTTTAAAAACATAACATTCAGTACTTTTTTTGTAAAAACCGTTCATTAATAACCTTTACAGACTTTTGTTGCGTATTCTTTTTATTTGTATTGTTTTAATTTTTTTAAAGTTTTTAGATCAAAATTACATTATAACTATGAATTTTAAATACTTTATAACTAATATTATTTAGCTTTGAGATACGTAAATTTAATTTAAATTTATGGTAAGGTAGTACAGTATTACATGAAGAAGACATAACATTTTAAAATTGTCAAATCATCGTGTTGGTTTTTCAAACACTCCAACACCAACAAACATCCTTAGTGTATGCCTACAAACATCCTTAGTGAATGCCTACTAATATCCTTAGTGTATGGCAACAATCATCCTTAGAGTATGCCTACAAACATCCTTAGTGTATGCCTACAAACAACTTAGTGTATGCCAACAAACATCCTTAGAGTATGCCGACAAACATCCTTAGTAAACGCCTACAAACATCCTTAGTGTATGCCAACAAACATCCTCAGTGTATGCCTACAAACATCCTTAGAGTATGCCTACAAACATCCTTAGTGTATGCCTAAAAACATCCTCAGAGTATACCTAAAACATCCTTAGAGTATGTCTACAAACATCTTTAGTGTATGCCTACAAACATCCTTAGTGTATGCCCCAAACATTCTTAAAGTATGTCTACAAACATCCTTAGTGTATGGCTCAAACTTCCTTAGTGTATGCCTCAAACATCCTTCTAGTATGTCTACAAATCCTTAGTGCATGCCTACAAAACATCCTTAGTGTATGCCTACAATCATCCTTAATGTATGCCTACAAACATCCTTAGTTTATGCCTCAAACATCCTTAGTGTACGTCTACAAACATCCTTAGTGTATGCCTCAAACATCCTTCGAGTATGTCTACACATATCCTTAGTTCATGCCTACAAACATCCTTAGTATATGCCTACAAACATCCTTATTGTGTGCCTACAAACATCCTTAGTGTATACCAACAAACATCCTTAGTGTATGCCTACAAACATTCTTAGTGTACGCCAGCAAACATTCTTAGTGTACGCCAAAAAATATCCTTAGTGTTACGCCAACAAACATCCTTAGTGTACGCCAACAATCATCTTTAGTGTACGCCAACAAACATCCTTAGTGTATGCCTACAAACATCTATTTAACTCTCTTAAAAAAACGAATAATTGTTTTCTGAGATTTTATTTTCCATCTAGATATTTTATGCTCTTATATATACTATATATATTGTAGCACAAACGTGGTTATTGAAAGCTTTGGGCTTTAATCTAAAAGGATATTAAGTATGCACAACAATGCCACATTATCTTGGCTGTATAGAATAAATCATATTTTTAGTTCCTAATTTGAGGTGTTTGTTTTATGCCTTTTGTATAAGTGTTGATTTTGTATTACGTTCCATGTGTTTATGAAATCATAAATATCAAATGAATATTAATATTATAAAATAATATTCACGTTTAGAAAATGATGAAACCCCGTCGCATAACGTAATGATGATTGAGACAAAGTCCCTGTCAATGTTGTGACCCTCCCTGACGGATGATGATGGACGACGTCACAGCCTGACATTACTGTCATGTCACGGAACTTACAGTTGTGTTTCTCCACAAATTACACCCTCAACTTCCTTAACAGACGTTCTCTCATTTATTACTCTTTAGAAGTCTTGTCAGCTACTCCATTTATTATAGTTTATAAAACTCATTTATGTTTTTAAATTGAATCTAAACTTACATTGAGTTAGTTACATAGTTATATCTGATCCTACTATACGTTTTATACAAAACGTAATATCTAGTAATTTGGTGGCACCGCTGCTCAGCGACCAAAACTTCATATCGCGCAATTTAAGGTACAGTGTACTGCACGATTCCCTCGCTATGAGCTAATTTTTGGTGTAACTCGTTGAATATGTTTACGAAAATACCGGAAAACTGAGCCCAATTAGAAACGGTGAGTGGAGTCTAATGAAAATACACTTATTATTTGATCCTTAATTATATTTCTTTTGTCTTTAATGTTCATAAATAGTTATGTTTTAATGAACACTAGTTTTAATAATAACTTACTTTTTTAAACTTACGTATAAAAACATATATGGCATATACTCGCAAGTATGATAAGTTTGTGTAGGAATATCCCTGATTACTTATTTGAAGATATTTTTGTCGAGGGTTATGCAAAGTTTTATAAATTTACAGTTAAATATATTAATTTATTTTTAGAGGTTTTTGGCATCAAAATGTGTATATTGCAAACAAGATATGGAACACATTTACGTTTTTATTACAGCTTTTTAATGTTGGTCATTGATAACATTTTGTGTCAGGTGCTTATTCATAATTTTTACTATAATATTGGATTCTTTGCTTGTATTATTTTGACAGCTATTTATTTTATTAACTGTCTCACTTTTTGGGAATAAAATTCAATATTTTGTCGTTTTTTTTTTAAATTTGCATTATTATGAGCATGTAGAATTAATTAAATCAAACTGCGAGTTTAAATAAAACGTCTTATCGATTAAACATTTTCCTTGTAATTAAAATTTATTATCAATTAGTTTGTGTTTGTTTTGACCAGTTGATCATTAGTTTTCAATGATAAGTCGTAGGGCGTGTTAATCCATATATAATGGTATGATTTCTTTGTTGCTTTTCTTGGTTGTGAATTTATGTTGCTGTATTTTATATTTCTTGCGCTAGTATTATTACTAAGTGACAAAACAACAATGAGAGATATGTTTATAATAAACATATATGAATGTTTATTTTATCTACGGTATAGTACTTCTTCAAAATAATTAAAAGCTTTTATGTGTTGCACAAATAAGATGCTGTGTTCTTCAATTACAGTACAAGTAAACGTTCCACATCACAAATGTATTACAATATAAGCTCAAAATGCAAAAATATATTAAAATACAAGTACAAAATGCACAAATATTATATTGATCAATCTCGGTGAACCACACTCACCTTCCTCAGACTAGAGGGATTCAGAAAAGAATGGAAAATGGTGTTCTTTTGTGAATCCCTCTGGTCTGAGGAAGGTGAGCGTGGTTCACCGAAATTGATCACCATAATATTTGTGCATTTTGTACTTGTATTGTAACATATTTGTGCTTATATTGTAATAAATTTGTGTTGTGTGACGTTTACTTGTACAGTATATATAACGCATAAGTAATCATAGAACAAGATATACACATACATAATACGTCAACACGCTTAAAACAAAAACACAATTAACACATCAATTTAATTTACTGACTTCCTTATATTTTAAAGAGCCAAAAAAACATTTCTAGTGAAATATAAATGAAGTCGGTAAGAATACACAACTGTAACAGTCCAAACAGTTGTTGAAAGTTTAAGATGTCCCTTGATAGCTGCTCAAAAACTCAAACTTTCCAAGTGCTTCTTTACATTACAGTTAGTTATTTAACTCAATCGTGTGCTTTCAAGGTATATATATATATATATGTGTGTGTGTGTGTGTGTGTGTGTGTGTGTGTGTGTGTGTGTGTGTGTGTGTGTGTGTGTGTGTGTGTGTGTGTGTGTGTGTGTGTGTGTGTGTGTGTGTGTGTGTGTGTGTGTGTGTGTGTGTGTGTGTGTGTTTTTACATGATTTAGTAGATTTATATTCATATTTAAAAAGCAGATCGAGTAGTTTTATTGAGTTCGCAGGATTAAACCTTAATATTTTACAACAAAAACATCCCATTTAAACGTGTTATACAATAAATATATTCACAAATATTTAGAGTGAAAAGAATTGAGCAGTAGTAAGTAATCATACGAATGTAAATAATGAAGGTCTTGTGGCCAAATAATTATTGTAAATTCCGTTTCTTAGAAGAAAATATATTCCTAACGTTAAATAAATGTAATAATAAAATAAAAATACGTTTTACTAAGCATATTATATAATATTGTCTCTAAACAACACATCCCAGGCTCATGAAAGCCTTAAGGGAGGAACTTGAAAGCCTTAATGAAAGCATGAATGACTTAAATTAACTCTTGTAGAATGACTCCTTGCCATAACTAATTACCAGTAACTACATACATCGTAAAAGTTAAAGATGTATAAAATGTATGAATTGAGCTAAAATATAAAATAGTTGTACGTAGTAAGTGTTAAATCCTGAAAGCTAAATTTGTTGTTTTACTTGTTTTTAGAGAAAAAGACCAATTTTCTCTTTCTGCCTTACCTTGGCCATTCTCCAAAGTCAATTGACTTGTGCGGGAAAATTATTCAGTCAGACTAAAGGGGTGAACCAGTCTTCTCTTTTCATTTTTTTTTTTTTTCATTTTATTAAAATAAACTTCACTTGAATGGACGTGAACGTTATTCGACGAATGAAGCACTGACTGTTAGCTTAGTTGGAGATTCGAACCTTGGACCTTGCCCTCCGTAGTCCGAATCTTGGCCACTGAGCCACCACGCCGGTATATCGGTAATATATCAGGTAAACATTACTGATAAATAACTCCTGTGCAGGTCGGATTCGAGCCTGCGCTATCTCTTGCTCAAAGTCCTTCCACGTTAGCCCGCTCGGCCATCAGCTCGCAAAAATTTGGAATTATAATACTAACAATCGAGACTAAACTTTGATTTATAAAAATGAATGTACTTTGAGCTAGTATAACTTTCATCTATCGTTCATGCAATAAAATATTCAGACACCAATGAGAGTTTACCAATAGTGTTAATGGTAATTACACTATTAACACTGTAATACACTATTCTGTAATAGTGTTATTACAGAAATACAAAGAAACATTAGGCCTATTAACTATAAAAGCCTATTATCAACAAAAATGTATTAATATTACTGTTGTTTTATACAGATACAGTATATGTTCAAAAGCCTGTTTCTCACTCAGGAAACTAGTAAAAAGTCGTGTAAACTGGGTTTTATGGACGGCTTTAGGGTTGCAGGTAGTGTTCCTGTGAGAAATGCCGCTATTCTGACTACAGAATGTAACTAGTTATAAACATAGCCCTTAGATATTTTATATAAAATTTTAAGTTGGAAAACTAGCAGAACAATTGTAAACTTTACACATTAATATCATCACTTCCGCCCTTAGCAGCCTTGAAGTCATATTTTTAAGAGATTCACTTCAATCTAAATACCTGTGACAAGGACAAATAATGTTCATAAGAAATATATGTAATTATTCCTCACTAATTATTATTTGTATTTTTTACCAATGGTACATAAAGACTCTTTTGATTTATAAAATATTCCTTTCTAACACGACATGATATTTCAAACAGACTGTAGAGTAATGAACAGTGGTAGTCACACACCCGCCCACCCATACACGTGCAGTGATAGACACCCACCCGCCCACTTATAGACTTACAGTGGTAGTCCCAGGGCGAGCCTCAGCTACTGGGCGGGTCGCAGGTGGCGGATACAAACATCCTTATTATATGTCTACAAACATCCTTAGTGTATGCCTCAAACATCCTTCGAGTATGTCTACACATATCCTTAGTTCATGCCTACAAACATCCTTAGTATATGCCTACAAACATCCTCATTGTGTGCCTACAAACATCCTTAGTGTATACCAACAAACATCCTTAGTGTATGCCTACAAACATTCTTAGTGTACGCCAGCAAACATTCTTAGTGTACGCCAAAAAATATCCTTAGTGTTACGCCAACAAACATCCTTAGTGTACGCCAACAAACATCCTTAGTGTACGCCAACAATCATCTTTAGTGTACGCCAACAAACATCCTTAGTGTATGCCTACAAACATCTATTTAACTCTCTTAAAAAAATGAATTATTGTTTTCTGAGATTTTATTTTCCATCTAGATATTTTATGCTCTTATATATACTATATATATTGTAGCACAAACGTGGTTATTGAAAGCTTTGGGCTTTAATCTAAAAGGATGTTAAGTATGCACAACAATGCCACATTATCTTGGCTGTATAGAATAAATCATATTTTTAGTTCCTAATTTGAGGTGTTTGTTTTGTGCCTTTTGTATATGTGTTGATTTTGTATTACGTTCCATGTGTTTATGAAATCATAAATATCAAATGAATATTAATATTATAAAATAATATTCACGTTTAGAAAATGATGAAACCCCGTCGCATAACGTAATGGTGATTGAGACAAAGTCCCTGTCAATGTTGTGACCCTCCCTGACGGATGATGATGGACGACGTCACAGCCTGACATTACTGTCATGTCACGGAACTTACAGTTGTGTTTCTCCACAAATTACACCCTCAACTTCCTTAACAGACGTTCTCTCATTTATTACTCTTTAGAAGTCTTGTCAGCTACTCCATTTATTATAGTTTATAAAACTCATTTATGTTTTTAAATTGAATCTAAACTTACATTGAGTTAGTTACATAGTTATATCTGATCCTACTATACGTTTTATACAAAACGTAATATCGAGTAATTTGGTGGCATCGCTGCTCAGCGACCAAAACGTAATATCGAGTAATTTGGTGGCACCGCTGCTCAGCGACCAAAACTTCATATCGCGCAATTTAAGGTACAGTGTACTGCACGATTCCCTCACTATGAGCTAATTTTTGGTGTAACTCGTTGAATATGTTTACGAAAATACCGGAAAACTGAGCCCAATTAGAAACGGTGAGTGGAGTCTAATGAAAATACACTTATTATTCGATCCTTAATTATATTTCATTTGTCTTCAATTTTCATAAATAGTTATGTTTTAATGAACACTAGTTTTAATAATAACTTACTTTTTTAAACTTACGTATAAAAACATATATAGCATATACTCGCAAGTATGATAAGTTTGTGTAGGAATATCCCTGATTACTTACTTGAAGATATTTTTGTCGAGGGTTATGCAAAGTTTTATAAATTTACAGTTAAATATATTAATTTATTTTTAGAGGGTTTTGGCATCAAAATATATATATTGCAAACAAGATATGGAACACAATTACGTTTTTATTACAGCTTTTTAACGTTGGTCCTGGATAACATTTTGTGTCAGGTGCTTATTCATAATTTTTATTATAATATTGTATACTTTGCTTGTATTATTTTGGCAGCCATTTATTTAATTAACTGTCTCACTTTTGGGGAATAAAATTCAATATTTTCTCAAATTTTTTAAATTTGCATTATTGTAAGCATATAGGATTAAGTAAATCAAACTGCGAGTTTTTATAAATCATCTTATAGATTAAAAATTTTCCTTGTAATTAAAATCTATTATCAATTATTTTGTGTTTCTTTTGACCAGTTGATCATTAGTTTTCAATGATACATTGTAGGGCGTGTTAATCCATATATAATGGTATAATTTCTTTGTTGCTTTTCTCGGTTGTGAATTTATATTACTGTATTTTATATTTCTTGTGCCGTATTATTATTAAATGACAAAACAACAATGAGAGATATGTTTATAATAAACATCTATGAATATTTATTTCATCTACGGTATAGAACTTCTTCAGAATAATTAAAAGCTTTTATGTGTTGCACAAATAAGATGCTGTGTTCTTCAATTACAGTACAATTAAACGTCCCACACCACAAATGTATTACAATATAAGCTCAAAATGCAAAATATATTAAAATACATGTACAAAATGCACAAATATTATATTGATCAATCTCGGTGAACCACACTCACCTTCCTCAGACTAGAGGGATTCAGAAAAGAATGGAAAATGGTGTTCTTTTGTGAATCCCTCTGGTCTGAGGAAGGTGAGTGTGGTTCACCGAAATCGATCACCATAATATTTGTGCATTTTGTACTTGTATTGTTACATATTTGTGCTTATATTGTAATAAATTTGTGTTGTGTGGCGTTTACTTGTACAGTATATATAACGCATAGTAATCATAGAACAAGATATACACAGACATAATACGTCAACACGCTTAAAACAAAAACACAATTAACACATCAATTTAATTTACTGACTTCCTTATATTTTAAAGAGCCAAAAAAACATTTCTAGTGAAATATAAATGAAGTCGGTAAGAATACACAACTGTAACAGTCCAAACAGTTGTTGAAAGTTTAAGATGTCCCTTGATAGCTGCTCAAAAACTCAAACTTTCCAAGTGCTTCTTTACATTACAGTTAGTTATTTAACTCAATCGTGTGCTTTCAAGGTATATATATATATATATATATATATATATATATATATATATACATGTTTTTACATGATTTAGTAGATTTATATTCATATTCAAAAAGCAGATCGAGTAATTTTATTGAGTTCGCAGGATTAAACCTTAATATTTTACAACAAAAACATCCCATTTAAACGTGTTATACAATAAATATATTCACAAGTATTTAGAGTGAAAAGAATTGAGCAGTAGTAAGTAATCATACGCGTGTAAATAATGAAGGTCTTGTGGCTAAATAATTATTGTAAATTCCGTTTCTTAGAAGGAAGTATATTCCTAACCTTAAATAAATGTAATAATAAATAAATATACGTTTTACTTAGCATATTATATAATATAGTCTCTACACAACACACCCAGGCTCATGAAAGCCTTAAGGAAGGAACTTGAAAGCATTAATGAAAGCATGAATGACTTAAATTAACTCTTGTAGAATGACTCCTTGCCATAACTAATTACCAGTAACTACATACATCGTAAAAGTTAAAGATGTATAAAATGTATGAATTGAGATTATATAAAAATAGTTGTATGTGTCTAGTTAGTTAGTGGTAAATCCTGAAAGCTAAATTTATTGTTTTACTTTTTTTTAGAGAAAAAGACCAATTGTCTCTTTCTGCCTTACCTTGGCCATTCTCCAAAGTCAATTGACTTGTGCGGGAAAATTATTCAGTCAGACTAAAGGGGTGAACCAGTCTTTCCTTTTCGTTTTTTTCATTTTATTAAAATAATCTTCTCTTGAATGGACGTAAATGTTATTCAACGAATGAAGCACTGACTGTTAGCTTTGTTGGAGATTCGAACCTTGGACCTTGCCCTCCGTAGTCCGAATCTTGGCCACTGAGCAACCACGCCGGTCTATCGGTAATCTATCAGGAGAACATTACTGATAAATAACTCCACTGCAGGTCGGATTCGAGCCTGCGCTATCTCTTGCTCAAAGTCCTTCCACGTTAGCCCGCTCGGCCATCAGCTCGCAAAAATTTGGAATTATAATACTAACAATCGAGACTAAACTTTGATTTATAAAAATGAATGTACTTTGAGCTAGTATAACTTTTATCTTTCGTTCATGCAATAAAATATTCAGACACCAATGAGAGTTTACCAATAGTTATTACAGAAATACAAAGAAACATTAGGCCTATTAACTATAACAGCCTATTATCAACAAACATTTATTAATATTACTGCTGTTTTATACAGATACAGTATATGTCCAAAAGCCTGTTTCCCACTCAGGAAACTAGTAAAAAGTCGTGTAAACTGGGTTTTATGGACGGCTTTAGGGTTGCAGGTAGTGTTCCTGTGAGAAATGCCGCTATTCTGACTACAGAATGTAACTAGTTATAAACATAGCCCTTAGATATTTTATATAAAATTTTAAGTTGAAAAACTAGCAGAACAATTGTAAACTTTACACATTAATATCATCACTTCCGCCCTTAGCAGCCTTGAAGTCATATTTTTAAGAGATTCACTTCAATCTAAATACCTGTGACAAGGACAAATAATGTTCATAAGAAATATATGTAATTATTCCTCACTAATTATTATTTGTATTTTTTACCAATGGTACATAAAGACTCTTTTGATTTATAAAATATTCCTTTCTAACACGACATGATATTTCAAACAGACTGTAGAGTAATGATCAGTGGTAGTCACACACCCGCCCACCCATACACGTGCAGTGATAGACACCCACCCGCCCACTTATAGACTTACAGTGGTAGACACACACCCGCCCACCCATACACGTGCAGTGATAGACACCCAACCGCCCACTTATAGACTTACAGTGGTAGACACACACCCGCCCACCCATACACGTGCAGTGATAGACACCCACCCGCCCACTTATAGACTTACAGTGGTAGTCACACACCCGCCCACCCATACACGTGCAGTGATAGACACCCACCCGCCCACTTATAGACTTACAGTGGTAGTCCCAGGGCGAGCCTCAGCTACTGGGCGGGTCGCAGGTGGCGGATAGCGAATGTTCCACCTCGTCATTGATGGGGTGGACAACTGCGAATAAGGTGAAAACCCTAATAAGCAGTCCCGGACCGAGGTCCGCAGGGGCAGCTGAGGTGTGCAGCTGACGGGCTTAGTGACCCCGCGGTACCCTGAACTCATTACCACACACACCTATAGTTACATACCTAAGGACCGCACTGAGTCCTTAGATAATGAACCGAGCATGGGAGCAGAGGGCAGCCTCACTGGCCAGCCCTTGTTTTCCATTGCTCGGGCCAAATCAATGTCGGGGGGGGGCATGTCTCTCTCCGATTCTGAATCCAACTTGGCTGAGGACCGCTCAGAGCCCTCAGACAAGGACCTTGGCACGGGGAAAGAAGGCAGGGGCAGGCCAGTCTGAAGTCCCCGGTGCTCGGGTCATGGGTTCGGCGGAGGGGGGCATGTCGCTCTCTGACCTCGAAAACATCCTTCTCGGAGCCCAGGCTCTGATCAGCTCGATCGGACAGCTGGGGCTCTGAATAGGATGAAGATAGCCAGGAGAAGCACTCCTGGCAATCAGAGGAAAAGGCCTATAGGCCTCAACTGACTGATCACTGGAGGGGGTCCTGTACAGGTCACTCCTCAGTGGTCAATCTAGTAAAAGATGAGGTACTCTCAATGAGGTTTGACCTCATTGGGACTAAGTATCTTTTCACCAGACCCCATACTGTGGATTTTGGGTCGAGGGAGTACTGGGACGCTGTTATTAGCCCGGTTTCTTCTCACGACCCATTTGTATGGTCCACAGACGGGTCAAGAATAGGCAACAGAGCTGGATTTGGTGTCTATACTGGCGACCCTAGGACAAACGCGTGCGTGAGCCTGGGAGCGTATGGCACCGTTTTCCAAGCTGAAGTCGCCATACGTCCAGCGCAAATTATGACAGAGGTTTGCGGGAAACATATCCATATCCTCTCAGATAGTCGGGCGGCCTTGGGGGCCCTTGACTCCTGGAAGGTTTCGTCTGGTCTGGTCTGGGAGTGTGTGGAGTCCCTCAGCATCCTGGGTTCAAGAAATCAGGTCCTGCTGGAATGTATCCCAGGAAATAGGGGAATAGAAGGCAGCGTGCAGGCCGATGCCTTGGCTAGGGAAGGCGCTATTAAGCCCTTCATTGGTCTTGAGCCGGCCTGCGGCGTTTCGGCTCCAGCTGTCAAAATACCAACCAAAACTGGGTCCCAGACATCTGGAAAGATGGCGGCGGTTCCCAGGGCAATGACTCGACAAGCTTCTTGTCAGGAATCCTTCCCAGAAGTCAACAAAGTAACTTCTTGGGTTGAGTAAATTTTACGTAAAGCTGGTGGTGGGACTCATCACCGGTTACGGTAAATTCCGGAGGCATCTAAGAACGGTGGGACTCCTTACGGAGGATCCCATCTGTCGCCTCTGTGGGTTGGACGAAGAGTCTGTAGAACACACTGTCACCCCGCCCACCCATACACGTAAAATGGTAGTCAACAACCCGCCCACCCATACACGTACAATGGTAGTCAACCACCCACCCACCCGTACACGTACAGTGGTAGTCAACCACCCACCTACTCATACACGTACAGTGGTAGTCAACCACCCACCCACCCATACACGTACAGTGGTAGTCACCCACCTGCCCATTGGTATACGTACAGTGGTAGTCAACCACCCGCTCACCCATACACGTGCAGTGATAGAAACCCATCTGCTGCTCACCCATACACGTATAATGGTAGTCACCCACCTGTCCCCCCATACACGTACAATGGTAGTCACCCACCTGCTCTCCCGTAAACGTACAGTGGTAGTCACCCACCGGCCCACCCATACACGTACAGTTGTAGTCATACACCCGCCCACCCATACACGTACAGTTGTAGTCACCCACCTACCCATTGTACACTTACAGTATAGTCACCCACCCATAAACGTACAGTGGTAGTCACCTACCCGACCACCCATACACGTACAGTGGTAGGCACTCACCCGCCCACCAATACTCGTACAGTTAAAATTTTATTACCTTTGCCTTAAAATGGGTAAAACATACAAAAGAGTATATTAAAAGTATAACATTTTCATTTTAATATATTTAATGACATGTGTCATCACGAATTAACCATTGTATTAGCCTAAATGATTTTGTGTTTTACACTCCATAAATGTATGTGTTCGTGAGAAAAAACTAAGCAAAAAGTAAGTTCTCCAAGAATGAAATCCACTGCAGAATTGTTTTATTGAACATTGTTGTAGGTAAACACGTGTAAAAAAATTAAGTAGCCCATGTTTTGTACTTGGTTGAAGATGGTAAAAATAAAATATTTAACCATTATTTCTCCGTACTTAGCAAGACACGTACTGAAAGAGGTTCCGTGCTGGAGTGAGGTGTAAAACAACCACACCCTGACCTTTGCCCCTGTGGTGGAGTCGGTAGCATTTTAATGACTCCATTACACTCTCCACACCTGGCCTTAAGTGCTTAACTCGGCGTTGGCTAACATTCAAATTATGTCTATTGCAGTACTTTAAATGACAGTGGCAATTATGATTGCATTTTTTCTTTAAGGACATGTATAAAGTCCTTATTAACATAAAATGTAAATATCCATCAAATTTAAGGATATTAAATATTTCCATCAAGAAACGTATAATATTAAAATTGCAGTATTCTTTTAGTAAATTCTCTGGTATTTTAATACAAATACGATGAAAATCAATTCTTAAAAACTAATATTATGTAGTTTCCAGGAACAAAAGTTTACTCTTAATAAATTAAACAAAAGTGAACGTCATAAAACAATAATTTATTATAGTACAATTATCTATTTAAAGCTTCTATTTTTACTTTCTCCCATGTGATAACACATAGAGAAAGTATTGTAATTGTAAAAAAAAGAAATTTAAAGTTGGTCTCCAAATCTATTTTATGCCCCCTGAACGAAAATTTTTGTATGTTAGTGTATGTCCGTATGTGTGTCTGTGTACTTTGCTGGAGAACAATCGGATGGATTCATTTTTATGAAATTTATTATGTTTGCGTATTTAGCCAAAATCTCCAGACAGTTTTTTCTTTTTGGAAATTTAAGTTTTTTATATTTGTATGGGAAAAACTAACAAAATGGACTGTTATAAAAAACGACCCTAATGAAATTGATTACATATTCAGAAAATATGTGAATTACCATTTAAAATATTTTAGGAAAATCCGCATGGCCCTAATTTTTTAGTTGTGGCATTTTTTACGAGTAAAAACATAGAAAATTTAAAATGTTCAAGCTCTTATTCTAATGATTATATGTTCCGTTTAGATTCAAATTACAATTTAAAATATTTTAATTGCCACCCCACTAAGTTGGGACTGGAGGCGAGGGTTTACACATTTTATTATTTATTTAACAAGCTTTGTAAGTTTTTTTAAACAATCCGAAATAAACATAGAGAAAGGGAGAACCAGGTAAAGGGAGATCGTTTTAACCAGTTACCTGGCAATATTTATTTATTTTTATTTTATATAAAAATTATTTTTATATATCTGTGTATAATTTTTTTTCTTCCTTTTTATGTGAGTTATTGCTGATTTACTTAAGTTTTATTATTGTCTTTAGATAGGTAACTGTGTTAGTTATTAATTTTTAGAGTAACGAAATTAATTTGTAAAATTGCACTACAAGTTGATAAAAAAAAAAACAACTTATCTTGTTAATCGTAATAACACTGTTTCCAAAAATGAAATGAGTGGTTTTGTCATTCAAAATAAGTGAAACCCGGCATAATATTCCATTATTCATTCTAAGAAGTAGTTTTTGACACTGCTTGAATATGTAAAAAATATAGGCTTCAACTCCTGTCAGATCATAAATATGCATCAGTAAACCACAATACTTAGTGAATGATAGGTATAATTCTCCAACAACGATTGGTATTCCCACCAAATTACAGGAACCTCCACCTACGTTTTTTAAAGATATAAACAAACGTCATAAAATAGTTAAGTATATGCTGCAAATGAAGTTGTGAAGACTGTTATCCATACACTTACAGTGATATTGACCCACCCTTCCATTCATACAGAAACAGTGGTTTTGACTGGTTTCACTTCTTAACACTGAAGTGAAGAGGGAGAATATAAAAAATTGTTAGTTATAGATATTTGGCAGCTTTTATAATCAGTATCATTTAAAATACCATACAATCCAAAAAACACTTGAAGCAAACAAGATAAAAAACTTCAAGTTGTACTTTGTACTGTAGTATTATTAATTCGTTAACAGAAAGAACTAGGTTTTCCAGGTAAATTCTTCTTTGTCATTTCAAAGAAGATTATGAAGTTTTCTACCAAACATTATTAGTTGTTGATGCTTTTAATATGTTTAATATAAGAAACGTAAAGTAGTACATTTTTTTACTATTGAACTTTGAGATATTTTAATAATACAGGAGGCAGGTAACACTCCCTAATGCAATATGGGTTTTAATCTCAGTTGATATTTGGTGTTATTTTATTAATCGCTTTTTTATAAGATATTTTCAAAATATATTTTGTATTCAAGCAGCCTCTATATGTATAAGGTATATACGGTAGTTTCCCTCTATACACCTGCTTATAGTTTACTTATTGAATAGGAAATAAAAAAATTAATCAATTTCGAAAAATCTATTCTTCGATACTATACATTATAGAGTAAAATATTAAGTAATTCTATAATTACTTAAGTTTTAAGGAACTTAATTGTTCTTTTCAAAAAATTATGTCTACTAAGCTACCGAGCCCAACTCATCGTTGTGTACTTAGGCCTACGTTTCGGAGTATTTTATTTTTTTAAATTAAAAGGCAGAACTGGTAAAAACATTCAATAAAAGTATTAATGAGGGAGACAAAGGTAATTGGACATTTGCCATCATTACGTGAAAAATAACAATCACGATGTTTCGATTTGGTAAAACCCAAACCTTTTTCAAGTGCTAAAAACTAAATTACATCTACACAAACATGTTATTAAACTACGTTCTTAAACTAATAAACTTATCTACTTTAATAATTATCTACATTTTAACCTAGATCCTAGAATGGAGTACAACAAAATTAACTTCTACTCAATATAAAAAAATATTAACAGGGTTAAATTAATATAGCCAAATAGGCGCTGTCAAGGTCACGATATCAACGAAAAATGTAAAACACAATAAAATTAATATTCAAATCAGACTGAAATAAGATTACATTAACTAATCATAAATATATGGTACCTGAAAAAAACAATTAATTTAAAATAACATTCACCACGCAAAAAAAATTATATATATATATATATATATATATATATATATATATATATATATATATATATGACTCGGAAGGACTGAGACTACTATTAAAATTACATTTTAACCTGAAAAGACAACAATTATTAGGAATAAAACAATACAATAATCAAATATTACAAAAATGATGAAGTCTTACGACCCGCAGTGACGATGGCGTCTAGACGTCCCAGGTACGAAGTGAGGACGATACAATCCAAATGCAGTGTCTACGAAGTTCCCTCCAAGGCAAAAAAAAAAAAAAAAAAAAAAAGTATTAATATTATTAACATTTTTCCTGCAGTGATTGCAATACAAATGGTACTATAATTCATTAATTCCTTCGAGGGAAATTTTAAATTGCAATAATATTCCTAAATAGTTTAATTGTACTCTTTAATGTTATAATATATTTTAATAAAACCCCTCAACAGAATAGATAAAACACCGTAAACAATACTATAAGACTAAACTCATGTTATCGGCATTGTTATTTTTCAAAAGCACTAATTGTAATGGTGAACAATCTTGCAGAGAGGCACCGTGGTTGATTTTTGCAATTCACTTGTGATCGAACGGAATTGGGGCCCAGATTATTATTTTTTGAGTATTTAATGACTCAGAGATATAATTATATTATGTTTGCTCATAATATGGATTATATGATGTTAGCTGATGATTAAGACATGCCAAACAATGATGTTGAAAGCAGCACATAATCATAATTATGTACCTAAACTTGATTGTAGCATGTTTGGGCCTCGAAGCTGTTTTGCACACTTTTGAGTTCGACATGGTGGGACGTGGGGTTTAGAAGTGAGTGGAGCCCCTAAAAAACCTCCCCTTATCACTTTAGCTATCGTATAAGGTATTATACAACTTATCAAGTTCTACGGATTAGTAAAAGTACTGTACGAGGACTTTGAGAGGAAGCTTTATTCTTCGTTAGTATTCTTGGAAAGTGGAAATACGTTTGACAAGGTAAAATGGTACTTTAGTTGGGTAGGATTCTTATTTTTTACATATTAACCAGTAAAAAATAGTCGTATGGTAGGCAGGTTCAAATAATTCAGTCTCTATTTTGATAATAAAGTTTGACTTGTTATAACTTGCGTTAAATATTAACATCCATAAGTTTACTGTCACATTTCAAAGTGTCATAAACTTCTTGTGACACGGAGTTGCTTCTATTAAATATAGATAAAATAGGTAATATTTCATGTTACCAATACATAAGTATTTAAAATATTGACAGTAAAATGTATCACAGTTGCTTGGATATCGACTAAACTGGTCCGACATACAACAAAGTTATAAATGAGTCCGGATGTCACAGGTTATAAATTTCGGAACGGAATAACTCGCTTAGACCCTTTCTCCTACACTATCATTGATGGTTTGTACTTTGAAACAGTTATATCTCAAACTATATACACTTAATATAATTTTCATTATTACTACCATCACTCATTTTAAACTAGCTGATGATAGAGATAAAGGCGAATGGGTATTATGAGTTTAAATGAATGAGTTAATAAGTCATTTTTTATCATTACAAAGGTCGACTAGTAAAGAGCCATTTATTAATAGCACAATGGCCAGAGCACCAAGGAACATACAGCTTTACAAAGAATCTGAACCACGTAGTATTGTTCTGATTTTCCGCTAATAGCCAGGGCAAATACTGAGCTCTATTATCTACGCAACATCCTGATATTATTATTATTAAATTACGACCATGATATCATAATTTATTAGATAAAATTAATACGTTTAACTCTTTCTTTCCTTTTAATAAACTAATATTCCCTTCCAAAGATAACCTTTTAAATTATTTTCTTTTACCCCAAAACACACCTCAATATATGCACTTGGTCGTACGTTTAAATGTTCCAACATGTCAACATAATATTTAAATTTAAACTATATAAATATATAGTATGTCAAGAAATTAAATTGATTACTAAAAAATGTTTCGAATTGAAACATAATTCTTTATGTTATCTTAAATAGAAATACTTAAATAAGTAAAATCAATGTTCATTCAACAGAGTAATCTTATGGAAATGATACTTGAAGTAAAGTCAATGTTCATTCAACAGAATAACCTTGTGGAAGTGATACTTGAAGTAAATTCAATGTTCATTCAACAGAGTAACCTTGTGGAAGTGATACTTGAAGTAGAGTCAATGTTCACTCAACAGAATAACCTTGTGGAAGTGATACTTGAAGTAGAGTCAATGTTCATTCAACAGAATAACCTTGTGGAAGTGATACTTGAAGTAGAGTCAAAGATCACTCAACAGAGTAACCTTGTGGAAGTGATACTTGAAGTAGAGTCAAAGATCACTCAACAGAGTAACCTTGTGGAAGTGATACTTGAAGTAAATTCAATGATTACTCAACAGAGGTACCTTGTGGAAGTGATACTTGAAGTAAAGTCAATGTTCATTCAACACAGTAACCTTGTGGAAGTGATACTTGAAGTAGAGTCAATGTTCATTCAACAGAGTAACCTTGTGGAAGTGATACTTGAAGTAAATTCAATGATTACTCAACAGAGGTACCTTGTGGAAGTGATACTTGAAGTAAAGCCAATGTTCATTCAACAGAGTAACCTTGTGGAAGTGATACTTGAAGTAAAGTCAATGCTTACTCAACAGAGTAACCTTGTGGAAGTGATACTTGAAGTAAAGTCAATGCTTACTCAAAAGAGTAACCTTGTAGAAGTGATACTTGAAGTAAAGTCAATGCTTACTCAACAGAGTAACCTTGTGGAAGTGATACTTGAAGTAAAGTCAATGCTTACTCAAAAGAGTAACCTTGTAGAAGTGATACTTGAAGTAAAGTCAATGCTTACTCAAAAGAGTAACCTTGTAGAAGTGATACTTGAAGTAGAGTCAAAGATCACTCAACAGAGGTACCTTGTGGAAGTGATACTTGAAGTAAAGTCAATGTTCATTCAACAGAGTAACCTTGTGGAAGTGATACTTGAAGTAATGTCAATGCTTACTCAACAGAGTAACCTTGTTGAGGAGATACGTGAAGTACATTCAATGATTACTCAACAGAGGTACCTTGTGGAAGTGATACTTGAGGTAAAGTCAATGTTCATTCAACATAATAACCTTGTGGAAGTGATACTTGAAGTAGAGTCAATGTTCATTCAACAGAGTAACCTTGTGGAAGTGATACTTGAAGTAAATTCAATGATTACTCAACAGAGGTACCTTGTGGAAGTGATACTTGAAGTAAAGCCAATGTTCATTCAACAGAGTAACCTTGTGGAAGTGATACTTGAAGTAAAGTCAATGCTTACTCAACAGAGTAACCTTGTGGAAGTGATACTTGAAGTAAAGTCAATGCTTACTCAAAAGAGTAACCTTGTAGAAGTGATACTTGAAGTAAAGTCAATGCTTACTCAACAGAGTAACCTTGTGGAAGTGATACTTGAAGTAAAGTCAATGCTTACTCAAAAGAGTAACCTTGTAGAAGTGATACTTGAAGTAAAGTCAATGCTTACTCAAAAGAGTAACCTTGTAGAAGTGATACTTGAAGTAGAGTCAAAGATCACTCAACAGAGGTACCTTGTGGAAGTGATACTTGAAGTAAAGCCAATGTTCATTCAACAGAGTAACCTTGTGGAAGTGATACTTGAAGTAATGTCAATGCTTACTCAACAGAGTAACCTTGTTGAGGAGATACGTGAAGTACATTCAATGATTACTCAACAGAGGTACCTTGTGGAAGTGATACTTGAAGTAAAGCTAATGTTCATTCAACACATTCAACAGAGTAACCTTGTGGAAGTGATACTTGAAGTAAAGTCAATGCTTACTTAACAGAGGTACCTTGTGGAAGTGATACTTGAAGTAAAGCCAATGTTCATTCAACAGAGTAACCTTGTGGAAGTGATACTTGAAGTAAAGTCAATGTTCATTCAACAGAGTAACCTTGTGGAAGTGATACTTGAAGTAAAGTCAATGCTTACTCAAAAGAGTAACCTTGTAGAAGTGACGAGAGAGGAGTTGAAACTTTTGGTCGTTCCACATTGGCAAACCCTCACAATGGCAGTGAAGACAAGCGCGCTGCTTCAGCAAAACATTCCTTTCTCTACAACTTAATTAAACTATGAAGCTGACAAAATTCTATATTTTTAAGGGTTCATTTTTTAGTTTGTTCTCTATTTAGAACAATAGAATGCAAGAAAATTAACACAAACATGGAAAGTTAATTTGTTTTTACATGGAATTCAACATTTTCTAATCCTTTTAAATGAAGAATATATTTATTTTATTAAACCTAAAAGTGATCAAATTAAATTATTTTCCTACATGATATAAAGCATTGTTATAGTTATCAATCGTAATTTAATAAAATAGTTGTTTTAATATGCTAATATTATTCATTATTTATCGAAATAATCCTACTTAGGTGCTACATCACTACCTCTACAATTATTTTAAGACCTGTATAATTAGCACCGTAAATCAGTAACATACAGGTAAAATAATTGAATAGTAAAAAGCGATAAGCTTTAGTAATGCTAGTCATCTTAAATTTACCAATCATTTGTTAGTAAAAATGTTCAAGGACAATGCAGTTGTATTTGAATGTGTTATATTTAAGCAATAATTACACGTTACTTTATCACACAGAGCTGAGACCTTAATTAGTCACGTCAGCCAATACAATACAGTATATACATAAAAGGTGCCCCTAAAATACGTCCCCAAGTATAAGGATATGGTTCCTTAGGACGAAAAATGAAAAATAGTTCCTAAAAAAAGCACCAAAACTGATTTTTTTACCATCTGTGTGTTTGTATATTCTAAAGACATTTTTGTAACTCAAGAACTACTAAAGTTACAGAGCTTTAATTTGGTTTCAAATATAACAATATTAAGTAGGCCTACTTTTAATAGGTTATAGAAATTTAGATAGATGTCTAAATTTTTTAAAATGGCAACCATTTCAATATTTTAACTGACAATTACTCGAAAACTTGCCGTCAGACTGAAAATGTATTTAAAAAACAATTAATTACCTCATTACAAATTTAATGAGCCCTAGTTTGTTAAAATTCTATCATAAATAACCGAGAAAAATGCATTTTATCAATACAAGTCATGCTGCACCTCAACAAGGAAGTGTCCTGGTTAAGAGCTTTGTTGGAATAATTGTTGAAACATTTTAATTAGGTTAGGTTGTAAACCTCAATGTGAATTTACCACTTTAATAATTATGACAACTATTCAGTGCATATAATTAGTGATATCTGGATTGTTCGTTAGTCGTACAGGTTTCAATGTTGTAGTTGATCAACAAATGATATAAAAATTAGAAATTCAAATATACTTTTAAATGTCCAAAAGTTAATTATTGTTTATCTAAAATATGTCAACAAAAAATACACTAGCTATTTACCACTTATAGCATCATTGTAGGTATAAAAAAGAATAGAACAGCTGACGTAATAAATCATAACATTAAAGTCTGATATTTTGAAAATAGATTTTTCACTACATTACTATGAGTTTAGCTGTTTTCGTTATGTGTTTACAACCAGCGAAACATCATATTTTCAACAGCTGTCTATTGTTTACTACCGAAAGTAACATTGTTTACAACCGAAAATTTTCCACAGTCAACGACACCTGTTTTTATTCCGTAGTGTAGTGAAAAGTATCGTTCAAAACTCGAGTGAAAGTGTTTTGTATGTTCTCGACCAATTGAAGTGGCTCGACAATTCTCGCACTTCAAACATATGGTCTCGAACATGCAAAACCCCACTTTCCACTCATGAAATATACTGTTTCACTACACTACTATGAGTTTACCTGTTTTCGTTATGTGTTTACAACCTGCGAAACATCATATTTTCAACAGCTGTCTATTGTTTACTACCGAAAGTAACATTGTTTACAACCGAAAATTTTCCACAGTCAACAACATCCATTTTTATCCTGTAGTGTAGTGAAAAGTATCGTTCAAAACTCGAGTGAAAGTGTTTTGTATGTTCTCGACCAATTGAAGTGCTCGACAAGTCTCGCACTTCAAACATATGGTCTCGAACATGCAAAACCCCACTTTACACTCTTGTTATGAAATATACTATTAATCTATGTTTTTTCACATAATTTGTATATTTAATACAATATTGAAATCTGTGCGACTAAAGAGCAATCCGGATATTAATAATCATTTAGACTGAATAATTGATAAAACTGAGGTCATGTTTCGTTTCAATCTGACCAAATGTAAAAAAAATAACCTAACCTAAGCCAAAAGTTTTAAAAGTTATTCCAAAAAAGGCTCTAGTGAGCAGTGACCTGACTGAAGTGCAGCATATCTTGCATGTATAAAATTGATGTTTCTCAGTTATTTATGATAAGATTTTAACAAACTCGTTGGATTAGTAATGAAGTATTTAATCTTTTTATGTGTTTATAAATGTTTTACCAGATCACAAGTTTTCCTGTAATCATCAGTGAATATATTAAAATGGCCGCCATTTTCAAAAATTTAAACATTTATTTAACTTGTTACAACCTATTAAAATTACATAATATTGTTACATTTTAAACTAAATTCAAGCTCTGTAACTAGGTTACAAAATTATCTTTAAAATAAACAGACAGATAGACGGAAAAAATCATTTTGGGACACGTGTTTATAGAAATCTTATTTTGACACAAGGAGCTACACCCTGATACTACTTGGTCCGGATTCCAGTTTACAATGCAGATTCTGCAACAGTTATCCGTGAATTCTAAACATACTAACTATAATGTTAATTCTATTTCTGCTGTAAGTAATGTAATTAACCGATAACACAAACTATCCACAATAATCAGGCATTCCACCATAATGACCTAAAAAAAAAAAAAAAAAAATACTAAATTGAATAGCGATTCAATTTAAGTATTATTACATAATATGCACTATTGTATGAAATAGCATTTTTTACAATTATTATGCTTTATTTTAATAATCTATATTCATTTTACTTTCATACGAACATGATTATGATTTTACTTTATGGCTACAAAATCCATAAAGTAATAAATAAGTTTGTATATTTAACAAATAATTAGCTAGACAATTAATTGATTAAAAAATGTTGCTCACGTCCTAAATTTATAGGTAAGAGCTACTCAGTCTATCTTAATCAGAGACAAAATAAATGTTGAAATTAATCTACTGATAACCGCCGGTTGTTCTTTTGTCATGAGGCCATTAATTAATGGTTCTTACAGAGTAATAATTGGCTTTAGTTCGTAATAAAGACGATTCATTATAAATTCACAATTCCCCATGTATTGACGATCGATATTTCCACTTAAATAAATAGAGTTTGATGCTAATTTTTAAACTTTACATCTTGGATTATACCATGATAAAAATTCCTACAACACTTACAAGTGCCATTTTTTATAGTATCATAAAAATTACATACAAAATGATGACGTATCACAGTTAATGATAACAGAAAATACAAAGATAAAAACGATTTCGATTTTACAATATACAAAGACAAACAATGACAGTCAGTAGCTTTGTACACCTTGTTGAACCTATGCACAAAGTACAGTGTGGTGTGTAAGAGTTTGTTTGATTCTCTGTGATGAGTTGTTGACAGCATATATTTATTATAATATTACAAATCACTATTTCAACCTGAGTAGAACTATTATTGTTTGAGTTTATTTTCATATTCATTGTAAATGGAAATATTAATTAACATTATGTGTTGTGTATATTAAAAAACGTGAACCCTAATAGAAAAACCAAATTAGTCCAATTTAAGAACGAGAAAGTACGTCTAGTATGGTGATCGATGTAGCAAACCAGTTTTTTCATTATCAAAAAAAGGATTTAGAAAGTAACTAGCAAAAATATTTGTCTTTATGAAATAAGAATTACTTATATATCTAATTTTTAGGGGATCGCGTAAGCATATTGCATGATTTTAGGTTGTCTAAAATGGGAACAAAACTAAATATGAAATTCCGTTTTTTTATTTATTATTTTTCAATTAATAATCTTTCAAAAGACGTTTTTTTAATAAGCAAACACATGTAAATTGAAGCGGTTAACATCTGTATATTTTTCTGTTTACGTTTTTCTCTTAAATATTTATAGTCATTTAAAAGTGTCTTTCATTTATGCTACCAAAAAGAATATCATTTGTTCAATGTTATGATTTTTTAATCGATCCATACACAATAAAACTATATTCATTCACATGTTGTGCTTCAGTGAATCTAATATCGCAGGTCAAGATAATTTCATATTTCACGGATAGTTTCGCATCAGTAGACATTGTGTTTCATTTTGCAACCCCTTGAATTCCTTGAATATTTAACCCCATTTACTATTCTGAGGAGTGTCAAAGATTTAAATCAGACATTCAGTAGCTGGCTGTGATTTGCAGCATTGTGTATAGAATGGAGAAGTATAGTCTGCATACATGAATATAGAGTTGGTTTTGTATGAATGATATGTATTGTACTCACAAATTACAAATGTATTTCAAGGAAAGGACTATTAAGTTACATTCTTTAAACATATTAGTTATTATGTTTGTCCAAGTCAGTAAATAGGACTATCATTATACAGAAAACAATTTTAATTAATAATACAAGGCATATTTGATTTCCTACATTTTATATGGGCCGATTGAGTAATTGAATAGAATTTATGTTCACAATAGTTAACAAATTTACATTATATTATCAATGTAAAAATATTCCCTGAAAACAATTAAATATATAAACAAAATCTTTGTAAAAACTACATATTTTTATTAGTATTTAAAACACCAGAACCGGAAATATTTTATGAAAAGGAGACGGAATTTCAATAATAAGCAAATAAAAATTTACTGTTGATCTTTGAATTTCCCTCTTCAATAGCCTATTCATTTATCCAAATTGAAGGAAATTTAGACATTTCATTTAGCACTCAATTACAGTGTACCTTCTAAAGTAATGATGGACAGTATGTGTTAAATATTTCCATTATAGGCTATGTGTTACTTTTTACATTAATACTACACTTGGAGATAGTAAAATATAGTCTTAAATGTCCTAAAATTTTTGTTTTATTTTATTGTTAATTTACTTTTTTGAAGAGATCTTCTTAATTTTCTTTTCTATTAGCCGTACTTATCCTATTCCCAATAGATTGTTGATCTGTGCGGGGAACTTATTCAAACACAGAGTAAAGGTATGAACCAGCGGCCGTATTTGAACGTGCTCTATCTCTAAACTAGGCTTGAAGTACATGAGGAAACCCGATGCTAAAACAGACGATCTAGTGAGGTTTCTTGTACGTCTTGCTAGTGAGGTTTCTTGTACGCCTTGGTAGTGAGGTTTCTTGTACGTCTTGCTAGTGAGATTTCTTGTACGCCTTGCTAGTGAGGGTTCTTGTACGCCTTGCTAGTGAGGTTTCTTGTACGCCTTGCTAGTGAGTTTCTTGTACATTTTGCTAGTGAGGTTTCTTGTACGCCTTGCTAGTGAGGTTTCTTGTACGCCTTGCTAGTGATGTTTCTTGTACGCCTTGCTAATGAGGTTTCTTGTACGCCTTGCTAGTGAGGTTTCTTGTACGTCTTGCTTGTGAGGTTTCTTGTACGCCTTGCTAGTGATGTTTCTTGTACGCCTTGCTAATGAGGTTTCTTGTACGTCTTGCTAGTGAGGTTTCTTGTACATCTTGCTAGTGAGGTTTCTTGTACGCCTTGCTAGTGAGGTTTCTTGTACGCCTTGCTAGTGAGTTTCTTGTACGCCTTGCTAGTGAGGTTTCTTGTACGCCTTGCTAGTGAGGTTTCTTGTACATCTTACTAGTGAGGTCTCTTGTACGTTGAAAATGTACGTTAATTAAACAGTAACTTTGGGCAATGTGATAAGTTCTAATTATTTAAACTACTATAAAATTCAGTACATTTACTCATTTAAATTACCAAATACTAAAAACAGCTGAATATAAAAACAAAACTTTGTAAAAACTACATTTGATCAGTATTTAATACAACAGATCCGGAAATATTTGATGAAATGGAGTAAGTTATATAAACGCAATACGCATGTGTATTAAAGTCATTTTATTCCACTATTTGCTATTGGTTTGGTCTAACCACTGATCAATATTAACCCTAAGGAAAATCAATATTAACCAAGTCAAGATATAATTCTGACTATCTATAAATTAGATCAATCCCACAGCATGTGTATAGGTGGGAGGGTGGCACATATTATGAAAATTAAAAATGATACAATTATAAATGTTGATACAAATACTTTGAGTTTAAAATTAATTTACTTTAAAAAATAAGTATACTTTTAAAATTTTTCATAGGATTGAGTTTTGAACTACTCAACTCTATTGCTAAAAAGCTATTACTATTTGTTATAAACAATATACTTACCGTTATAAATATCAAACTGGAAACGTAACTATAGTATTACTAAGATTTTTTTATTTTTGATTATTACGAATTACAAAATCAGTGTAAAAATTTTAAAATAAAAATACTCTTTAGATATCAGTATAATTTACAGCTATTGCATAAACTAAACTCAATTACCTTTCATAATTCCCATGTAATTTCAAAAGCTTAAAGTTTCCGTGTAACGAAGACTTAGTGTCTCGCTCATTATAAAACAGACACCAAGTTGAGACCACTTAGCAAATTTTTAAACGGCTTGTCCAGGTTAAAAGCCCTTGGGAAAACCCTGACAGAACTACATAATGTACATTAAAACCTTTCTTTCACGACTCTTACCTTACTATTTATACAATAAAAACTAATTTATACTTACATGAAATGGATATTGTATTTAAAAACTATTTAATTATATATATTTTAAATCCAATTTAAAATCTTGGTTAAAAATAATATAATATCTTCTTAAATTTAAATTAAATTTTTTTTCATTTTATGTAGGGAGAATGCGTTTATACACGCGTTTGGAACTGACGCTTCAGAAAACAGGAGGTGAATACCCTCTAAACATACTACGAGCCGGAACCCCCTCGGATGACTTAATGCCTGATCACTTATACTTGGGGCTAAGCTACTGTATGCAGGCTCATTCAAGCACCCATAATCACATTTTTCACGAAGGACTATGGGAACGAAAGCAAAAACTGTGTTCCAAGTAACCCCACATGCCTTAACAGTAGCATATATGGTGAAACACCACCAATAATGAAGACAAGCCGATTTCTTTTCTCAGTCAAACATACACAACTAAGTAATATATGATAAACATCATCATCCTCTGGACAGTAAACACACCGAAGAGATCTAACTTTCCTCAAATTGTGGAAATACTTCATAAAGTAGCCATATTCTGCAAAGAACTGACACCAATAAAAAACAATTTCCCTATGGCACGTTCTATCCAGATGCAAAGATCGAGTATGAAACTAAAAGTCCAACGATCGTCGGTACCTCTGTCCTAGCTCCGTTGATAAGTCTGCAAGGAGATGGGGCGGAGGTACCGACGGTCTTGATAAAATTGATCCATTTGTTGATATTTATTAATAACACAGATACTAAGTATTGGAATGATGGACCCAAGAGGATTATCCCACATTAGCCGGGACGGCACTGAACCAGAGTGCGCAATGAGTACTCCGCGGGATGAATCCACACCCTGCAACCTTGCCTTAAAGTATTGCAGGGTTGATGGTTCAAATTTTATGAAATGAAACATAATTTATTTTTTTAACAAATTTACTATGGCATAGTTAAAATTGAAATTAAAAAAAATGCTACTGGCATAGAAAATCTCTCAAATTAGTCAAAAGGATTAGAGTTACTTATAATAGATTGCTATTTTTTCCTAAAGTATAATAGTTTTCTGTAATATTCCAATTTTCCATGTGAGTAATTAGTTATAATTATGTAAATGGTTTTACAAAAGTCTGCACTGAAGCATTTATTCTATATTAAGTGACACTGGCCGGGCTATCCCTCGGGCTTACACTTTCAAGAACAATTTACTCAGAGAACCCTCACAAATTGCTTAGTGGTCTCAACAATTTATGTTTTATTTCGAATGAGGCACCTTAAACGGGAAACTTTAAGCTCTAGGAAAAATATTATGACAGGCAATTTTCTTTAGATAATATCTTAAAAGCTCTTCTTAGTTATAAATAAATATGTATGGTTTAAAAATTATATAACTTCAAAAGTCCAATATTTAAATTATTTTTTAGATGAGGCTTTTCCCTGTCAAAGACACCATCATCAGACCATCAGTATTGGTAGTTTGAAGCTATATGATTTGTAATTATATTTTTTTAGATTAATTAAAGTGTATACTATAATTTAAACTAGCTGTATCGAAACTGTATCTCATATTTATAAGTAATAATAATTTAATTCATTGTTAAAGTAAATACATGTTTCAAAATGTTTTGAAAAACATTGGTTGTTCTCCTAACTTAATATTTACTGTCGGAGTTGAATGTAGATAATATTTTACATTTTCCTTGAGAATAATTTACATAAAGGTTTATTTTTAGACTCACGGTTGCGATTTTTGTACTCGGAATCAGCTTTAAAGTATTTGGAATCAATATTATTATTTATTATATAAATTTATGGTCAAGATTTATGTTCGTCTATCTCTTGTTATTTTTGTTTCAGGCTTTTTAAATGGAGTAGTCAAATGGTCACGTTAATATTATGGGGTTACACAATACGTATAACATATCGTATAAGGTACATAACAATATGTATATCATATCGTATACGGTACATAACAATACGTCTAACATATCGTATAAGGTACATAACAATACGTATTACATATCGTATGAGGTACATAACAATACGTATAACACATCGTATAAGGTACATAACAATACGTATAACACATCGTATAAGGTACATAACAATACGTATAACACATCGTATAAGGTATATAACAATACGTATAACACACCTTATAAGGTACATAACAATACGTATAACACATCGTATAAGGTACATAACAATACGTATTACATATCGTATAAGGTACATAACAATACATATAACACATCGTATAAGGTACATAACAATACGTATAACACATCGTATAAGGTACATAACAATACGTATAACACACAGTATAAGGTACATAACAATACTTATAACACATCGTATAAGGTACATAAAAATATGGACAAAAACATTATCTAACAATTTTATAGAACACTATTTAATAACCATCTCCTTGAAATCAGTACTTGGAATATATTTGAATGTTACGAGTACAATACATAACATTCATGCAAACCCAACTCTATATTCATGTATGCAGACTATACTTCTCCATTTTATACACAATGCCGCAAATCACAGTCAGCCACTGAATGTCTGATATAAATCTTTAACACTCGTCAGAATATTAAATGGGCTTAAATATCAAGTAATTCACTTTCAAAACGGAACACAATATCTACTGATGCAAAACTATTAGTAAAATAAGAAATTATCTTGACCTGTGATATTAAATTCTCACGGAAGCAAAATTGATGAATTTGCAAAACTAATCGTAAAATATAAGACGACTTTGACACACATGTTTTTGTACCAATAATATATAAACTAGACAAATAATAAGTTTTCCCTAATTATCCTCATAAAATACTTACAAAAACATGTTTTAAAATCGGGAATAATTGATTAGCTAACTTGTGTATTTATGAGATCATTTTTCATTAAACTGCTGGACTTTAATTTCATTGAAAAAATTACAATTTCTAATGGACATGTTCTAAACTTTGCGGATGAGACAAAAATATAAACAAAATAACGCAAATGGGAATAGATTATGAAAATGCGTCAATATCAAAAGCGAGCTTTAGCAAATATTGTAAAACTATAATAGTATAATAATAATTTTAAAAAAACAACATGGCTATTATGACATTTGCTAAATATGTAAGTTTAAACTACCAGGATGAAATACGTTACATCTAGCCTTTTCTTAGATCTATAGATCCGGACGTAACTCTTCAGCATCAGTTCAAAGACTATTTACTCTTCCAATGAGTTTTTCAAGAAGTGTTAAAGTGTTTGAAGTAGTTAACAAGTTACATTTGTCAGGCTTTCATCTTCGCTAGATTGATTACAGCCGGTATTGTTTTGATCTTTGGAACATGAATTGTGATTTATTTGGTTGATGGTAATATATTCTCACCTCCCTTTTAGGACTTCGAAGACTACCCTTTTTTTTAATTGGATAATTTAATGGTTTAATATCAAGTTTTGGAAGTCGCATCCCAAAGGCTAACATAGTTTTGTACAAATTGCAAGTTTACATGTTCCCAAAACATGTATTTGAAAAACAAATTACGTTATGATCAATCAATTATTTCATTAGTTTCAGGATTTAAAAGGTGATTGAACTAACACAATATAAATTAGATAGTGGAGTTAATTATTTGATCTAAATGTTTAGGCCTATTGGATTTGAAAGTTCTCGCGTAATTTTTTAATGACTTCACTATACAAAGAGAAACTTCTCTTTACCCCTCTGTAACCCATATTTATTTGCATTATACTACATTTGTTGGGTTTTATTTGTACATACTTACATTTTCACACTTTCCACTCCTTCTATATCTCACTAATATATCTATCTGTAGGTCTTACTCGGCCTACGCCCCTCCATTCTTCCCTCCAGGAACGTTCTTAGCAGTCACTGCTCATCCAACCTCTTACATACCCAAGCCATCGTAGTCTATTCTAACTTTTCGGAAAGAGGTTTTGTTTGTTTGAAGTATGCACTGAACCTTCGTTCTATAAAATATGTTTAGTTTATAAATAACGAACTACCGAAGACTTCGCATGAATAGATATATAGTCATATTTACATCAACGCAACAGGACCTTCATCCAACATATTACAGTTTTTATATTTTTGAAAATAAATTAAATTGTTTTTGACTGGGTGGCTAACACGCAGTGCAACCTCGATTTATAATCATTAAAAATTAAAACTAAGTGTATTGAAAATTAACGCTTGCTAATTGTAACCATACTATAAATGAAACGAGTTTTGCGTTGATTTTATACTAAAATATAGTCATAAATTATCAAAATTAGGACACATAATAATTTTATTTAAATTAAAATAACTTCTAGTTGTAAACTTTAATGGCTCAGTACTCGTTTAAACAATGTTTAAATAGCCGTACCCTACTGTCGGAAATATCTAGAATTTACAACGCTTACTGTACTATATTACTTAAATTTTCTACCAATATTTACTAATATATGAATAGGTGTTTGCAACATAAAAACAACAAATATTGTAGTTAAAATATTTTTAATTGTTTATTTAAAGGTTTATCGTATATTTTTTAGAATTGTTGGTTTTATTAATTTTTATTAAAATATCCTCAAAAATCTGCTGGACAAGAAGCAATACACAGCGTGTATCGCATTTAATTCAACGCAGACCTGGTGGTATAATGTCGAACTAACACAACGGATAGAATCTACCTTTCCGAGGTGGTAATAGAAATTGATGTTTCCGCTATATAAATGATCGGCTCGTTGTGTAGATAACGAAACTACACACAACATAGGCAATCACCTTCCGAAGAGCTCCTCGGAAGGACCAATATCCTCGGAAGAGAGGTGTGTATACGACGAATCTCCTCGGAAGAAAGGTGTATATACGACAAGTCTCCTCGGAAGGACCAAAATCCTCGGAAGAACCAACATCCTGCGAAGAAAGGTGTGTCTACGACGAATCTCCTCGGAAGGACCAACATCCTCGGAAGAAATGTGTGTATACGACAAGTCTCCTCGGAAGGACTAACATCCTCGGAAGAAAGGTGTGTTGGTCGACGAATCTCTTCAGAAGGACTGGTCCTGCAAACACAAAACAGCCTTGGGGTCCAAATATGCAACAATATGAAAATGGGGCTAAACTAGCTGAGTTTGGGTTTAGTTTCATAGTCAATAATAATATGCAGCTTTCAATCGTTATGAAAATATAAAGGTTTTTAAAAACCTGTTTTCAATATTAGCACACCTAATCACTTATTAAAATACACAAAAATAATACGGTCAAACAAATGGACTTCTTGATTGAAATGGATTCTATCAATTGTATAATTGAGTTGCTATAACACATTTCATCTTCAGCAATAAGTAAATAAATAATGTCTATATTTGAGCATTTTCCAACAAACAGTTGTTTTTTCAAAAAGACTCAAGTCATACAAACATTATATGATATAGTGCCAAGAACTAGGCTAAACTCACAAAACAAAATATATTTTACGCAACTTACATTTTAAAATGATCATATTCCAAATGTAGCGTAGGTTTATTTTTAAAATTTACATAGCTGAGTGCTTTGAAATTCTCTTGAATTCCGGTGTAAATCTGGGGAGCAAAGTAAGAAAAAGCACTCCTTTCCACCTCGAGTCTGACTTTGGGTACCTCTAGCATGCTGTCCTGGCGCATGCGACGTTCTCTAACCGCTGAACGAACCCGCAGCATGTTCCTTAATTAAGTGGGTGTATCAGATAGCAGAATCTTGTGGACTAAACAAGCCACTTCCAAACTAAATATATGCTTTATTGGAAGTGTTTTTGCTTTTTCTCGAGCTTGACTGACATGGTCATATTTCCTGAGACCATACACAAACCTAATTTCAAAATAATCTGAAGGGTTTAAGTTTACAGCAGCGTGTGTTATAGAAGCCAACTAGTTTACTTGGTACCACTTGGTACTTGGCGTCGGTGACTGTACAGTTTAGATAAGTGTAACCCTGACAATTAATAGCTGATTTTTGCAGTCTTTGGAGTGAGGCAGTGTTGTCAAGGGATAACCTACTTCCGAAGACTGGAAGCGCATACAACATTGCAGGTAAAATAATACTATTGACTATTTGTAGCTTGGGTTGATCTTGGAGTAACCCCCTAAGCCTAAATAAAACTCTCAAACCGCACATTGTGCTGCGGGTCACATTTCTAACATGAAAGGAAAAGGTTAATTGCGTGTCTAATGTTACGCCTAGAATCTTTACAGTCTCGGATACCGTCAAAGGTCCCCCACCCAAAGACACATACAGCGAATCATCCTTCATGATATTCTTTACTGCAGGAGGTTGGAAATGAACAATAGAGCATTTATTAGGATTTAATTTAAGACCGTGGTTATCCGTCCAAAGCTTGACCTCCAACAGTTCCGCATTCATTTGCTGAACAGCCAATACTACTACTTAAATTGTTAGTAAGTTTTGCGTTTTTCACCTTGAAATCGTGAATTTGTTAAATGTTACAAAACTATATATCTAAGAGGCAAATATCAAAATCGTAGGTTAATTTGAAATATTTTAAGTGTTTTTACATACAAATTCTAATAATACAGATGCAATTAGTGAATTAAATATTGTCGTATAAGGCTATAAATAAAACCTTTAACTGGGGTAAACTATGATTCATTACAACTACAAACTCTATCATGGCATTTTTAGCAAAATTTATTGGTTTTACATATGCATTACAAGTTTTATATGAAAACTCTTAAACTTTTTATGGATAGCAAGGTCTCGAAGAATTTTAAATGGCAAAACAATTCCAGGAGTTCCCCTGGGAGACGTCTATGCACTTTATACTCCTCAAGGAATGGGATTGTCTGCCATTTTATTTACACTGGCCTCAAGCGGACACAGTTGTATTTTTATAGAGCGGTTAAATGAGAACTGTAAAACAGAAGGAAAATGAAATATTTACTTTAGAGTTTGTTTCGTTTCTTACCAATTGGTTTTCCGTATGAATTTATTTTAGTGCAAATTGTAATTTTAATACTATTACTTAAGTGTAATTTTATGACATTGATGACACTAAAATCAATAATTATTTTAATAATTTATAGGTGTTTATCCACAACAACTTCCAGTTCTTTGATTTGGTTTGCTATGCACAGAGTCCTCTCTACCGTCACCTCTCTTACCATCTTCTTTATTCCATTACTCTAGTCCAACCCTCACCTCTTCTTTCCAACCCTTCTATAATTCACTAATACATCCTTCTGTAGGTCTTACTCTTAGCCTACACCTCTCCATTCTTTCCTCCAGGAACGTTCTTGGCAATCTGTTCTCCTCCAAGAACAGGGCCAGCCATCGTAGTCTATTTCTCTCAATCTCTCTAGGAGTCTTCTTCCACTTTCTGTCTAAATGATCTCATTACTTACCCTGTCTCTTCTGCTAACTCCAACACTGCTCCTCAAAAACCTTATTTCACAAGCTTTACTTTTGTCCTTCCTTCCCAATGCCCATGTATCCAATCCATATGTCAATTTCGATACAAAATTTGTTTTGTTTAGTACTTTTTCCATCTTAGTGAAACATATCTTCTTATCACCAGCCCTTTGGTCGTCCTCACGAAAAGTCCCACTTATCTTCCTCTCTCATTTACCTTCTTATCTAACCTCCAATCTTTCTGTTATCGCATTGCCAAGATATTTGAAGCAATCTACCTTCTTTAACCCTTCCTCTCCTATTTTCAGTTCTACTTCCTGAGGGGAGAGCCCCTCCATCTAAATATTTTATAAAAGAATAAAACTAATGTTTAAATATATTTATCTCGTCAGAATGTTTTAAGCTATAGCAGAAAAAATGAAATATATTTCATATGATCATTTTTTGTACCAGAAACTGGAATCTGGAAAAAGCCAGTAGATTAAAGTGGTCACAAAAAACCTCTCTAAGATCGTCAGATGTGGCAGTGTGGTCAGTGAGATAAGGTATACGGCACAAATAAACAATAACAATCAGTTGAGTCTACTCGTATCTGTTAATGCTCCCTCTCCCCTGTGACCAAAACATGACCACTGTCTAGGAGGAAGCACAAGAGGTCTCTTTATGATCCGTTTAGGTTACAGGATACACCAGAAGCAGAATATTTTGATAGCTACAGTGATTTCTATGAAGATAAATTTTATTATTGTTTCCAGATTTTTTATAATAAAGCATTTAAACCAACTTAAGATAATATCATTTTGGAAAAAATGTGCTCTAAAACTAAGTTATCAACTAAAATAATTTCATATTTGGAACTGTTTATAATCACTTTTGTAAGTTTATTTGAAAGTTTCGTCTGATGTAGCTTTTTTCAAATATAAGAAAGAGTAACGATGTGTGGAGAATGTTGTTGTTTGTTTCTTGTTAATTGTAAATGGGGGTTTTCATGGCACTTCAGTCATCTTCTAGTGTACCTTTGTCTTCTCTCAGCACAGTATCTTTTCATGCGTTCATATTGTAACTTTCTTTCTTCATCTGGAATCACTCTTCCTATCCTTTGTCTATTTATTTTGATTAGTAGTCTGGTCTGCTTGTCATTTAGAATCTTGATATTTTTTGTTTTATTCTTCAAATCTTCCAATGAAATTTGCAGCTCCCTCTCATGTCTTCCTTAAGTTCAACAATCCATTTTATATATTTTTACTGTTCCATAGCTTTTTTATGATATTTTGCTTAATCTAACCTCAGGTGTCCTGATTAAGTGTCCAAGAAATTAAATTCATTTCTTTTTCATTGTACTCGTGACAGGTTCTATCTCTTTGTAAACTGTTTCATTGGAAGCTAGTCTCCATTGTCCATTCTCTTTATAGTTCTTATTAATGCAGGTTCTAATTATTCTTCTCTCTATCTTGAGTAGTATGTCTATTGCTATGGTGTTAGTTATTTTTATGATAGTTTCACCTGCGTATGTTATTATCGGTTGTGTAACTGTTCTGTAATGTCTTAATTTAGCAGCTATTGAAAGACATTTTTACTTTCTCTCTTATGCGTTAGCATAGAGAATATATTAGTATCGTCCAAAAACTTTTTCCGAGTTCGTCTAAAAATCCATTTTAGGGTCCCATAAACCCAAAAACTTTTTTTTTTCGAAAAAAATGTTTATGTTTCTCCGTATGTGTGTCTATGTGTATGTGCAGTTCGCTGGAGACCAAACGGATGGATAGATTTTTATGACATTTTGTATGTATATGTTTTTAGCCAATATCACCAGACTATTGTTTTAATATTTTGAAATGTGTTTTTTTTAATTTTTATGAGAAAAAACATACAAAAAATGAAATTTCTCAAAAAACACTCTAACAATTATTATAAAATATTCAAGAAAGATGTGAATTACAATGTAAAATACTTTTTTTTAGTTATGGCAAAAAACATATTTGGGAACCAAACTGGTAGTTTTCAAAGTTTTGATTTTTATTGTGTTTAATGTGGGGAAAAGTTTGTGCCAATTCTTTAGAACCATTTATTAATTAAATGTGTTCTTTGTAGTATATTACTGTAGTTCTCTCGTCAGTTTATTTACTGTATTGTTCCATGATGACTTTTCGTTGAGATTGTACTCTATGTTATATGTTCACCTAAATAATTAAAGCTGTTTACAATTTTGTATTTGATTCGTCCTATTTTGTCCTAGTTTCGTCTTTTGTGTTATTTTATATGTTTGTATTTTATATTTTGCTAGGTTGTTTCTAGGTTCGTGCCCATGTACTCAATATTATTTTTTATCATTCATCTCTTTATTATATTTACTTTCTATGTTAACTTTATATACTGTTTCAAAGTTTGTCTAGGGTCTATATCATTTTTATTGGGCATTTTGCAATTTGATGTACAATTTTTACATATTTCTGTTCTTTGATAATAGCCTCTTCTACCTGTTCATTTTCGTTATATCCTGTAATTCTATAGTTTATTGTAAGTTTATTCCTAAAGTGTTCTAATTTGTTTACTGCTGATATATTAAAATGTTAAAAAATACTAAGAAAAACCGCATCTTATAAAGTCAACAAAGTTGATTAACGTTACTCTTTAACTCCATTATTATCAATTTGTATTTTCTATATTGTAATTTTGTGTTCATATTATATATATATATATATATATATATATATATATATATATATATTTTTTATGTGCTGTGGTACTGTGCTCAGTCTGGGTCCTCGGGCTTGGACGTTGGAGTCTCAGCCTGCCATCCGGCCGCTCTTCTGCCATTTCTCGACTGTGCTGTCCTGACCTGGGAACCATGTTATAGAGGGAATTTGCGCCTTCGCTCCCCTTCTTAAAGCTTATAGGAGCCTTCTGTCCTCAGGTCAGCGTGCTCCATTTTATTCCCGGTGGCTGAACTGGGGGATGAACATTTTTCCTTGTGTTGTGCAGAACATTTTTTAATAATAGGCCTAGGCCAAGGAAGAAAAAAGTGCTAAGAATGTATAAACTTTCTACTTCACCACAGTCATGATATAGTTTTTTTTAGATATATTTTTGCCATATATTTATTCTTTAAAAAAACATGCTATACTATTTTTGAAAAAGTTACTATTGTTAATATTGCTTCTTGTTAAAATTGTTTATATTTTATAGTTGTTAATGTTTTTAGAGATTTATTTATTTGTTAGAAACAATTTACAGTATGTATAGGACACGATTTAAGTAGTTATTTTTAAGTTTAGGCTTAGTTATTAAGTTTGTTTGTGTATCGATTTTCCATCTAGTGTTTATGTCAGGCTGGATTTATGATAAACGGGTACTGTACTATATTTTATTTTCTTAATTTAAACTTTTTATTAAAAGGGGATTATTATAAAACGTTTTTTGCTTTTTTATTTCATTTTGGAGCTGCCCAAGGAATCCGTTGACTCTCTGACACCGGTGGAATCATGCAATGTGGGATAGATTGCCGGTTGCTTGGTTTTGTTTAAATTTCTAAATTTTGAATGTAAATTCTTTTAAATTTGTTGTAATTTTGTCTTTTTAGTAAATGTGCAGATAAGCACACCTGCTGGTGTATTTATTCGATTTTTTTTTTCGAAATGTTTTTTATGTATATTATTTTTTTTATGCTTTTCATATTGTATTGCTTGTTTTTTGAGTGTTATTTTGATATTGTGGTATTCTGCTGGATTTTCTTTATAATTATTTATTTCTATTTTGGTAATAAATAGTTTTTTCTCTCATCTGCCGAGTTGTGATTTAACCTACCGACTGTCACCCGTGATCCTACCGCTTGTCTGGTTTTGAGCCACTCTCCGGTACTGTACGATTTCCAGTTTGGTGGGGGATTGGTCTCGTCATGAAAAACAATAACCTGTAGTGTTTACTAAATAATTTTCTAAATAGACAAACTCTGGTCATTATAGAGTTTCTGTAAATAACAATTCGCTTCCTTTGAAAAGTCATCTTAGTTGTTAATATTTCATTATGATCTTTCATGTGAACACATTATTGCCTTAAATTAATACATTTAATAATTATTATTAAGTGTAGTTAACACCAGAGAGCTTGGGAAAAATACTGGTAGGAACCACGTTAATGAAAGGACATATCTTCAAAGAAATTCTCATCTGTATGCAAATTGTGGTTAAACACTACCCTTGCCCATTTATACTGCGTAAATCACTCCGCTTCAGCTCAACAACATTGATAAAGCGATTTCGTATTTATGACAATGTTTACAGATTACTGAAACTAAATAAACTAAATTTCTTATGGCTTTTAGTGGAAAGAGATGTAGAATTAAGTAACAGTTCCCTCACCTGCTTAAATGAGCTTCTTTTATTTTGTAGGCTCGAACCACCGGCTTATCGTGACTTTCGAACCATGTGAGTGGAACAGGTAAAATCTGTTATGGCAAATCCAGGAAACAACCCCGAACATCCACTCCAGTAAGTTTGTATAGCAGTTTTAATAAAAATATGTATATTATAACATTTTAATGATCGAGCCACCAATTAATGAAACTTGAAATTTGACTCTATCATAAAGAGAAATAGTTTAGGCCCTTAAAATGGCATAATTTTTCCCCTTCATGGACATGATAGGCCCAGCGAAAAAAATCCCAAAAAACTACTAAACAAAGTTATTGATGGTTTCATTATATAAATTAGTAGCTTTGCATATTTTCTTAACAATGAAATAGTTTTTTCTCCTTAAACATACCTATTTTGGTTCTTCAGCGAACAAAAACTAAGATTAGTCATAAAAATGAGGTTTTATTGTATGTAATAAAGAGTTTATGTTTGGTTTCATTGCTTTTTATTCGACAAAACCTACGTAGGTAGTATTTCTCAAACCAATTTAACCAAATAAAATAGTTTTTGTCGTTTGTATTTTATGTAGTAATATAAAAAATGGCATAGAGATTTACTATCTAAAATTACATTTTTTATTAAAGGTTCAAGTAAACAATATATTTAGAGTTTTTCTACGCATTTGCAACAAATGTTAGCACTGTGCTCATTATAGTAAGCTAAGTTACACATTTGACAATGATTCTTTGATTTTCTGTTTTCTGTGTTTTTTTTAAACAGTATATTTTTACAAAAACGTTACGTACAGTATCAGCCTGGGTCTGACAGACCCGAATACAACTTTTAGTTTTGGGTTACTTAAAAAATAAAGCTACAGAAAATGTCAACCCCGTAGGTGTATTTGGGAGTGAGCTATGTGTAAAATTAAAAACCCTAGGGTCCGTCAGAACCATGCTGCCCTGTTAATTTAACAAAATCTCAAACTTATGCATATACAATTAATTATTCATATTTTAAATTAAATGATCACACAAAGAGATATTAAGTTCAATGCCACGAATAATTTTAATTTTATTTGAATTCATAGCATAACGTTAAACTAAAATTTTAATCCAAAAACTAATAATGATATTACGGTTAACTTTTTAGCTATATAGTTAAGGATTGCTGCGTTTTGTCTTTAAATAGTAATGAAAAACGCTACAATTAAATGATTACTTTATACTTAAAACTAATATGTTAATGGAAAATTAACTATAGCACAACATTTGTTAATGAAATGCACATTGTTTTAAAATCTAAGCCAGTTGATAATATCAATTAAAAAAGCAAAACATAATTACTACTTTGAATATAAATTACAATGGACCACAGTGGTCAACCAGTATTGCTCACTTTAGTGGCAATTCAATGTTAGTAAATAAATGTATGGTAAACGCCCCACAGGTGGCGAAATCAACTCTATTTGTGAGTTTCGCATGGATTTTCTTTCACTTATGTACTGTATATTTCTTGATATTTAAAAATATACCAACACCCATCTTGTCATATATGTAAAAAATCTTCATAAATGCTTACGATTTGTTAATTATAATATTTTATCGAAGTTATTATTACGATTTGTTTTCTTTTACGCTTGTTTATTTATTGGCATTAGTGATTAAACTAGAACTAAAACTACAGAGTTAGGGCCAGGGTATTAGTTACAAATAGTTTAACGGAGCTGGAATGTCAAAATATTGACTTACAGCTAAACACTAACTATAATCCAGCTTATTAACAGTTCAGTGTAAAACCTTGGTAACATGTACGCTGTAGTTCAGTGACGAGTCTTGTCGTAGTTGATATTTCCGGGACATTTCAACCCTGTGGGACCGAGTTTTACTTTCATATTATTGAATGTAGAATTCCTGCTTTGAGGCCATAACTTGAATTTCCAGGACCAGAAAGTGTTGTCTTCTACAGATCGTATGGCACTTTAAATTGTAATAACAAAAAAAAAACTGTTTTATTGAAAATAATATATTTACAATAACAAGTTATTTTTATGAACTGAACAAATAATTAAATAAAGCTTATTAAATTTTAAGCCTTGGTTTCAAAGTCAGAACTTAGGGAGAGTACTAACATTTAAGCTCATTGCTGTAAAGATATTTAGACGGTACTAAACAACTGACAACCCTCAAAGCATGTAAATATTTACATATTCGATGTTACGGTACGACGGTTAGTTTATACCAACATTATATACAAATAATTATAAATTCTCTGTAGTTCAGAGAAATATTGTATAGCAATGTATTTTCTATTCATATTATATAAAGAGTATTTTGAGGGGGAAAAATGATGCGTTGTTACCTCTTCACACATATAATGTTGTTGTTTTTCCCCTTGAAATTAACTAAGCTCATTTGGACTCTCTTCATTTAACTGTTTACTTTTAAATGTACTATTTAACTTTGATCATTTAACTATTATCAATTAACTGTTGACAGTTATTATACTTATAAACATAACGTTTAATTTCGTCAGATTTGATTTTGTTTTAATCTTTAACGTTACTGTTTTCATCGTGACCAAAGTACAATGATACATACAAATGTATTCATGTTTGAAACTGAATATTCATGAAAATGGAAATATAAATTAGAGATGTTGGGAAATATTTCATAGAAAAAATAATCTTCTTATCTTTTATTCATTTATTTTAATCCTTTTACGTCTGATTTAGGGTTTGAGTAAAAGACATGCAATATATTTCTGCTAGGTAATATACCGTGTTAAATAAAAAAGTCTCTCAGTTTCTTTAAAATTATAGTTTTTAATAAGATACTAAAGCTTTCATTATTTCTGATAATGATATACACTAATGGACAGATTATAAATGTGTTCTGTACTTAACTTTTTACTGTTCCTACTTAACTTGTTAGTATTTTATGAAAATAGAATACAAAAATATAAATTACATCACCATTTGAATGTAACGCAATACAGTTACATTCCTGGAGAAGTAGGTAAGGCAAACACTGTTAGTGTATTGTACATATTTGCTCTATCAAAAAACATGCTTTGTGGGACAAAACGAGATTTTCTTTTGACGTTACCAGACAAAAGATGGGGCAATATTGAGTTAAGGAGTAAAAGCAGGTTGGTTCCTTTTTTTACAAAAACACATCCTTAAAAATTATGTAAGTCTAAGCACCGTCTGAGTGCGTAACTTCACAAAACTACTTTTATTCAACTGAAATAAGCTGATGCCAACTAATTTATATGAATATATAAAACTTCGAGTAATAGTCCAAAAACAAGTACAATGCAATTTTATAAAATATAATTGGTATTAACTATTCATTCTATGCCTTATTTATAATGGAGTAATCCATCTAACTTATGTTTGAAAATAATACTTAGTAAGTTTTGAGCTTTTGTTCTAATTGTTTATATCTGACATCTCTCTAGAATCTGTTCCACCCAAAGTAGGAAAATTTAACAATCTTACATTGTTACGCTAGAGACAAGCCTTATCTGTGTCTAGTTACTTCTAACGTTATTTTTAACATAGATAAAAATTAAATTAACCATACAAACTCTTTCTTACCATAGAGAGTACGGTCATTTTCATAAGAATGTTCCTTTTACGAAACCAATTTGTTCCCATTATTTTCTTTTGACCCCTTAAAATTCTTTTAAATAAAAAAATATTTCGCCTGGTTGTATTTATATATTAAATGCCATTAAGTATAATATTACAGACCGGGCCACGGTTCTTGGCGTGTAGGAGAGGTAGTGCGAGCGAGATAGTGAATATTCCCCACCATACTTCTCCTACGTCTATTCTGTACGGTCTGATTAAGGTTTTTATTAGGCTAACTGCCATGTTTGCTCGGTTGTGCTTTTGTTATTGAAACTAAACATAAGACACTGGAATATTGAGATAGTAAAACAATAAAAATAATACTTAAAATAATAGTGCTTCTTCTATAATATTGTGATAAGTTACAATAACTTATTTGGCTACGAAGAAAATGTAAACACCCATTAAATATTGAAAACATATTTTTAAAATAAAAGAGAATCAAATTTATTTTGTTCTATCCGAGAACACGGTAATTAGAAAATATGGTAGTTTTCAAGACGAGGCTGTGCAGTAGACTGTAACGTCACATGGCGAAATCAGCTGGTTTGATTATTCTATTAAATACTGGTAAATAAATCAACCAATCATGAGGAAGTATTTTCTAAATACCGTGTCCGAGATATTTATTTTTAACATGAATGTACAACAGTCGTTGGAGAGGGAAATCCATTAATGCACATGCTCGAACCACACGCCCAGAACTATGGACTGGTCAGTTTTCTATTATTGCAGCAAATCGAATGATGTCTAACTTCGATTGTGTCTGTGTCTAACTAACTGTGTGTGTGTGTGTGTGTGTGTGTGTGTGTGTGTGTGTGTGTGCGCGTGTGCGCGCGCGCGTGCGCGCGTGCGTGTTTGTGTGCGTGCGTGCGTGTGCGTGTGTGTGCGTGTGTGCGTGCGTGCGTGCGTGCGTGCGTGCGTGTGTGTGTGTGTGTGTGTGTGTGTGTGTGTGTGCGCACGCGTGCGCGTGGCCTTATTGATGCCATATTGCGGCCTTTTTTGCGTAATTTAGCTTGTGTACAAATGTAACAACAATTTCAACAATGGGGTTGCATTGTTGACGTCACTAACATTAGACCCCGCTCAAGAGATAAGCCCACAAAGCAACTTGGATCCCATCACTAATAGGATTAACATGATGTTCTGGTTTCCCCTTTCAACACATATCATAAATGTAAATGTCTTTCCTTTGTGTTGTGTATTTGTATAACTTTCTCTTTGTTAGTATTATGCTATGTTTTACCAAACTTCAAATTAAGTCAATTCTGTTTTAATTTTATTATTTTTATTTAGAACAAGTTTAAATCGCTCAATGTATATTTATATTTCAAAATAGTATAATTAGTTATAAGTAGCCTATAACTGTTAAAGGGTACTTTAGTTTCTCTCTGAAAACGTTTCTATTTACAAGTAATCAATAACGGTTGTGATTTCTGTTAGGGACATTGCAATAACTTAGTTAAATTAGTGTATGAGTGGTTTGCAACAAATGAAAATGGTTTACAAAAAGTTCATGGCTAGAAATTATTATACATATATATATATATATATATATATTTATATTGTAATAAAAAAAATCATCTCGGTCCATAAAAAATTTTAAATGGTGGCCATTTTTAATTTATAAACGTAAATTGAGGGAAAACGGCAAAAAATACGAAAAGTTTTAAGATAAAGTTGTTTGGATAGTTGTATTACCAATCTGTCAGTATCGAAAAAGTTAGAATCGGAGAAAAATAACCAAGACGCATTGACATTTATTTATGTTGAGAGGCAGCAGAAAAGCTATTTGTTTTTAGCTTTTTTGCTGCCTCTCAACATAAATGTTAATTTGTCTTGGTTATTTTATGTTAAATTCTAACGTTATTGATACTGACTGACTACTAATACAATTATCTAAAAAACGTGTACGAAGCTTTTTTGTATTTTTTATTGTTTTCTTGCAATTTCCGTTTAAAAATTAAAAATGGTCTCCATTTTAAAATATAAAATTGGATCTAGTTGATTGTTTTTCTTAGAATAGGTCTCTATTATCCTAATAAGCATAGCAAGTTTCTTAAGATTGGTTGAGCTAACATGGAAATAAAAATTCTTTTGCGAACAAAACAAAATTGCGGATATCTGGTAAACAAAGTGTTTTTGGAAAAAAATATTTTAGAACTTCTTTTGTATTTTGACCTACATAACCATTTCCTGAAGATTAGCACTTTATTTCTGGGACACCCTGGACATGGAACTACGAATTGCAAAATAAATTCACACCTTAGACGTACATGGGGTGAGCTACTTCGACCCAGAGTTGATGTGTACTTCAGTTCCAAGGTTGTTTACTAAGGAACTATTTTAGGTTAGGTTAAAGGGCACTAGGCTAAGAATTAGCAAAACTTACCTTAGAAGACAATTTTAAGGTAACACCAGACTAACAACACCAGAGTAGAAACATACACAAAAGAATCACATAATTATACGCATTTTCAATACCACTGCCACTTTCTTCAGGTTGGTATAGAGAGAGAGAGAGAGAGAGAGAGAGAGAGAGAGAGAGAGAGAGAGAGAGAGAGAGAGAGAGAGAGAGGGAGAGAGAGAGAGAGAGAGGGAGAGGGAGAGGGAGAGAGAGAGGGAGAGGGAGAGAGAGAGGGGGGAGGGGGAGAGGGAGAGAGAGAGAGAGAGGGAGAGAGGGAGAGAGAGAGAGGGAGAGAGAGAGAGAGAGGGAGAGGGAGATAGAGAGAGAGAGAGAGAGAGAGAGAGAGAGAGAGAGAGAGAGAGAGAGAGAGAGAGAGAGAGAGAGAGAGAGAGAGAGAGAGAGAGAGAGAGAGAGAGAGAGAGAGAGAGAGAGAGAGAGAGAGAGAGAGAGAGAGAGAGAGAGAGAGAGAGAGAGAGAGAGAGAGAGAGAGAGAGAGAGAGAGAGAGAGAGAGAGAGAGAGAGAGAGAGAGAGAGAGAGAGAGAGAGAGAGAGAGAGAGAGAGAGAGAGAGAGAGAGAGAGAGAGAGAGAGAGAGAGAGAGAGAGAGAGAGAGAGAGAGAGAGAGAGAGAGAGAGAGAGAGAGAGAGAGAGAGAGAGAGAGAGAGAGAGAGAGAGAGAGAGAGAGAGAGAGAGAGAGAGAGAGAGAGAGAGAGAGAGAGAGAGAGAGAGAGAGAGAGAGAGAGAGAGAGAGAGAGAGAGAGAGAGAGAGAGAGAGAGAGAGAGAGAGAGAGAGAGAGAGAGAGAGAGAGAGAGAGAGAGAGAGAGAGAGAGAGAGAGAGAGAGAGAGAGAGAGAGAGAGAGAGAGAGAGAGAGAGAGAGAGAGAGAGAGAGAGAGAGAGAGAGAGAGAGAGAGAGAGAGAGAGAGAGAGAGAGAGAGAGAGAGAGAGAGAGAGAGAGAGAGAGAGAGAGAGAGAGAGAGAGAGAGAGAGAGAGAGAGAGAGAGAGAGAGAGAGAGAGAGAGAGAGAGAGAGAGAGAGAGAACACTAACAAAAAAATAAATATGGAGAGTATTTTATATAATTTTTTTATTATTTTACGTTGAATGTAGGATTTACACTTAATATTTTATATTAAAAAAAAAATATTTAAAAAAAAAAGAGTTGAAAGTAAATTATCCATTAATTAGGTACCGAAATGTTAACTGGACGAAATAAATATCACTCTGCAACATCTTAAATCTGCATTAAAATGCTATAGGCGTCTAGTGGTAGAAGTTCTACGAAAATGTCTAAGACTTCTTAACACTGCCAAAACTATAAATAAGGTCTTTATCAGTTTTGACCAAAACCCAGGCAATATGGCTGCCTGGATGGCGATAGTAGGGCGTATAAAATAAGGTTTATGGCAGCAATCGTCTGCAAAAGGATATTGGATGGTTGGATGTAACCTTCGGGATTGTTGTCACTTGATACTAGTGTATTGTATAAGGCCATTTATTTGTATGTTTAGTGTTAAACTAACAATCGCTTTATGTGAAAATTGTACTTAATAATACTTAATTCAGTAAGTGAATAGGACTACACGACACTTCTCGAGCTGGGAAGAAGTTAAAGATAGTTTTATCAAATTCATTTTAACCACAAGGGTCAAGGACGGTGGAAAAACATTTTAAAATTTAAAGACTTATCTGGGCTCCGCTCTCCTGGCTGTGCTCACCACTACGGTTTTTTTTATTTATACACAGATGTTTACAATATGATGGTGTAAGTATTATGTATTCTCAGTATGTAATTAGCGACGTTTGATTATTGTATACATAAATAAACACCTTTTAAAGAAAAGATCATGCTAAAAACTTTGTTCTTTATTTTTATAGTTTGAAATTTTTAAGGAATGTTGTATTTATTATATGTGTGCTCTAGGAAAGAACTTTTCCAACTACCATTGGAAATAATACTCTTTAAAAGTACACTTTTATCTTATTTAAACAATATAAACAGTAGATCAACATCAAATAAAAAACACAGTTAGTTAGCAAAAACAATGCCAAATGTCTGCTCCGTTACTGTTATGGTACTACAGTTGATCTGTTCATGCTAAAGTTTCCACGGATCGAGACCAAAAGTTCGACATATCACGGGCGCAGTAGTTAGACTTCCAATCGGCATTACCGAGACTCGAGGCTGAGTTGACGCGAGCGCATTGAGTTAGACTACCTACCGGCATTACCGAAACTCGATGCTGAGTTGACACGAGCTCACTTACTGACGTGGTTAGGCATTATGTAGTATTATGTATTCATTTACATATTTGGATAATATACTGAACATTTGATCTTTAAGATGTGGGGAAATAATATTTGTATGGACTTTAGAAAATAGGAACATTCAATGTTCAAAAAATATATTTTATATTAAACTTGTAGTGGGACCTGGACAACAGAGAGGTGAGGAGGAAATGACCTGCTTTGAACGCCTCTTATCCCATAAGGAATAGTGTTTTTTTAACCTAAAATATGTTTATAGTTATAGGAAATTTATTACAATGTAAATGTGCTGTACTAGTAAAAACCACTATCGTTACATACTTTTTATAAATGAAAGAATTGATTTGGCTATTTATATGTTGAGTTTATAAATAATTGAACATATAGTTATGTTGATACGCTTGAAATGGTTGTAAAGTTTGTGCAATCTGTTAATATTGTCCTATGGTTTATTGTTTTTTTCTTTTGTTTTTTTTATCTGTCGTCTTTCTTTTAAAAACGATTTGTCTATGTAATGAAACTTTTTTTATTCACTAAAACACCAACCTTCTCCAAGATGATAAGAGAATACTCATTTTCTCCACTACTATCGCCATATAAGCACCCATATTGTCTGGTTTTTGGACAATACTAATAAAGACTTTATTTATAGTTTTGGCAGTGTTAGGTTCTCTTAGATATTTATTTAAGACGTCCACCACTATAAGACAAAACTGCAATACAAACATAATTCTCTGAAATTTAGGAGTCGTAAAAGATCAACTGTCCATACACGTACATAACAGTTAGAGTTTCAAAGAGGATGACGACTCAAAAATGATGTTAAAGAGGTAAAACAGTACTTTGTCCACTGTGAAAATAATATTTGTTTTTCTTTCACTTCTGTTTGTTTAGAGCATGCACCTCTGTTTCCTTTGTATGTTTGACAAAGTCTCTATACGACTGAAATAACGTAGTGTAATTTATCTTTTCTTCATAATTTTGTATAGCATTTTAAGAAACCATATGACTTTTACAAATTGAGAAGTAAAATATTAATTTAATAATTCTGAATCTTAATAAATATAAACAAAAAAACTTTTACTTAGTCATAACGAACTATCCGGAACCACTGAAGATACTTTTATGAAATTTGGAGGTAGATTAGTTTTTGTATCTTAAAGACCCTGTAAAAAATTATTTCTCGAAATTTCATTCCTAAGGGGTAGAAATAGCCACTCACAATTTCCTTCTTTCCATAAGAGGCATAAATTAAATTAAATTGGAATTATTTTACTGTACAATTTATTTCAAACAGATGATACAAAAACATGATCAATACAGAAATACTTGACTAACTTGGTTTTTGTGGTGAAATGATTAAAGTCATTTCTACTAACTCTGAAATGATTGACTATTTTGCATCCTCATAAAAAAGACTTATGGAGTTTTCTAGACAGTAAAACTTAGTTATATAGGAGAACGGCTGCAGGCTAAGTTTTTATATTGATACGATAGTTTAGAAGATAACCTCGGAGGGGAGCGTAAGCAAACGTGGAGAACCACCCCGTATCAAAGCAATTTGACGGCTAGTTGTGTATAAAATTCATTAAATTAAGAAATTCAAAGCCTTATCAATACTCAATCTATTTATTTATTTTTGCATAGTTAAAAATTATATACATTTGCATTTTTTTTGCTATGTTTAATTGAAATTTACTCCATAAGTTACTTTACAAATATATTCACAAATTGAAACGAACAAAACCTACCTCAATTCCTGTCTAATTAACGCAGTTCTTCTTCTGTCGAATTAGGTGGGTTCTAGAGACCACACAGGGAGATTTCCTGATTTGGATTGACTTATTTATACGACGAATTTTCTAATTATCTTATATTTTCTGCAATACAATTGTCAAGTTACTTTATTGCTCCAGTGAAGTTTTCAAGTTTAGCCTAGTTACCGTTAGCTTGGACAACTCCGTACTGCAAATGTTATATGTCAGAATAATAAAACCACTAAGACATTCTTACAAATACGAGTATAACCATTTCCACAACCATATAGGATTGGGATATCTTTAATCTATATAGTCGTTTTGTGCATAGTACTAATGTTTTGTTAAACATTAATAGATTTTTTAAATGAGAAATGTGGGATTCAGTAAAAAATTTTCAAATTAAATAAAATATTCTTCCTTTTGTAATCAGTTCAAATTGCATGAAATGAGAAAATCAGTATACAAAGCGTAACATAAAATCTTATCTATAATAATCAGCCAAAACAGCATTATGAGCTAACTTACAACAACTTAAAATTATAAACTCACCAGTACCACTTAAAGATAAATATTTATAGGTTCATTTAAAAAATAACTTATTAATGTTTACTTTTATTAATTTTACTCAATACCGATGTACGTGTATGTGGGTGGAAGAAACATCAACACCTGCTTGCATGGGGGTACGTGTATGAGCGGGTGAGTGGGTGACAAATCAATACCAAAGTAAGGAGTCAACTAGAGGGTACTTGTTCGAGAGGTCACCGCCGAGACTCACCCGGAATATATGAGTCTCCGAATCAGTGCCACTGTACGTATATGCGCGGGCGGGTGGGTCAGTGTCACTGTATGTGTATGGGTGGTCGGATGGGTCAATTCCATTGTACGTGTATGGGCGTAGGGTGGTTTAATGCCACTGTACGTGTATGGGCGGGTGGGTGGGTCAATGTCACTGTACGTGTACGGGCGAGCGGGTGGGTCAGTGACACTGTACGTGTATGGGCGGGCGGGTGGGTCAATGCCACTGTACGTCTATGGGTGGGCGGGTGGGTCAATACCACTGTACGTGTATGGGCGGGCGGGTGGGTCAATGCCACTTTACGTGTATGGGCGGGTGGGTGGGTCAATGCCACTTTACGTTTATGGGTGGGTGGGTGGGTGGGTCAATACCAAAGTAAGGAGTCAACTAGAGGGTTGAGAGGTCACCGCCGAGACTCACCCGGAATATATGAGGTAGAAAAAAAAGGAAACATAGTTTTTTCTTGTTGTAATATTGCTTGAAATTGTAACGTCATTAAAGAAATATTTGGTCCCTAAAAAGTCACACACAATAATATCTTAAAAATATTATTAATGTTTTTATAATGACACAATGACACTGTAGGTGTATGGACGGGCGGGTGGGTCAATGCCACTGTACGTGTATAGGCGGCCGGGTGGGTCAATGCCACTGTACGTGTATGGGCGGATCCTGTAGACGGAGCGGGCCAGTGCGTTTGTTTGGTGGTCATGGTTTGCGGGTAGTATGTTTGAGTGATGGAGGATTGTGTTTTTTGTATGTATTTTTGTCTATATTTATATTAATCCATAAATATAGTGTTCATAGTGTACATGGTGGGTGGGTGGATCAATTATTCCCTGCACTATGGTCTTAGACGGCAGAATAAATACAATAATATCGTTCAGCCACATAAAACCTAGTGACGAATGCTACTTGTACTGTAGATGGATAAATTCAAAATGGAAAGGTAGGATGAAACAACGATACTAGAGAGGAGATCGACTCGAAGGAAGGATTGCTCTGCTTTCATTGTCAACAAATATAACATTAGAGCTTCTACAAAAGGTACAACAGATTTTTACACCTTTTGTATTTTTAAGTGATTTTAAATTAAGCTGTTTATCGTTAAAATATAACAAAATATTTATCCATAAATAACATTAAAAACTAAATTTAAACGTTAATCATCATTCTCCCCTTATATAATAGGATGAAATTTCAATTAACCTGTCATGTTAAATCTGGCATTTAATGTAGGCCTAATACTGTATTGTTATAAGAATTATGTTTTAACCTGAAATTTTGACAGTGTTTTATAAACTTCCTAGAAAATGGTTTACCACCATGAGATTGCATGTTGCACAGTTCACGATTGTCAACATTCTCTATTTCGTCTTGAGTGTACTCACGCAATGTACGTCCTTTACTTTACCGGTTTTAACAGAATTCAATGGCACAGTTCATATCTTAACCCTTTGACAGGATTTATGTAAGCAACTAGAACTTCTTCAACGGATTGGGTCCCACCCAACAATACACGTTTAGTGGTGATGACCTACCCACCCACCCATACACACAGTGGTGATGACCTTCCCACCCACCCATACACACAGTGGTGATGACCCTACCAACCACATTGAGGTATATTTCAGTTTTCTTTTTTTTTCATTGTATTTAGATGTTGTTATCCAAATAACTACATCATCTGTGTAGCTACTTAGTTGATTCCAGCTTGTGAGTGAGATAGTAGATAGTGTTGTCCAATAAACCAATTAAGTCAGCAATTGATCATTCTTTCTGAGTAATAAAAGTCTGAAATTTGACCTTTTTTCAAATAAAAAACCTAATTGACAACAATAACGATAAATCCAAATGAAAACACTAATAACCTTTTAATTACATGGAGTGTTTAAAGAGCATTATTAAACACAATTTAATTAAGGGTCGTTTTTGTTAGCCACTGAATTTCATCTAACAGGGTTAGTTAGTGTTATATGTTGATTAACAATATGAAAACAAAATCAACAATGCCACCTCACCCAATTTCATGTGTCCTCTTTTAAAACGTTTGCAAACAAACGCACTGTTTTTGTTTATATTGGTTTCAATCGGAAATTTACATTGAAAACTTAGTTTTTTAATCTTTTTAACTGTTTTTTTTTACTCCTGCCAGACGAAATTTATAAAAATATTAAACCATTTTTAACGTTATTAAAATGTGCTTACTTGTCTGGAGTTCGCCAACTAGTTGGAAGTTATAAAGTGCACAGGTAGTATTACTCTCGTATTACTATGCTCATTACTGTATCTCATATCATTTCAAATACATTTCTTTGTTATTGTAAACCGAGTATTTGATGTCAATGACGTTAAATGTGCAAAAGATTTGGTAGGACAGATACTTTGACATTTTGTCATGATCGTTACACGAGTGCTACTTTTAAGTAATTCCAAGAGTATAGAATTTAAAAATGCTTTTTTAAAAAATACGATTTTATCAATTAATTGAATACCAACTAATATTGTTTTGGATTATCTCAATCCAACTCGTAATAAATAAATAAATATATACATATATATATATATATATATATATATATATATATATAGTGATAAATAAAATACCGGATATCTAAAATGCATAGCTAAAATTCCATAATAACTAACACTTCTTAGGTATGCATAAAAACGTAGCCTTAACGTTATATAGTCATGGAAAACTTGAAAAAAAAACACTGTGTAGGGCCTAACAACTCTAATGTCTGAAAAGCCGCTAAAAACACACCAATATGCAATACGTTGTAAAATACATATGTGATCAAATGTGCTTCACGCCCAAATATATCTGTGCGTTAAAAAAACATGCATTTGAGACAAAATCCTAGGTGGATAGGTTTTACATTTCAGACAAAAAATCCAGACAAATAGGGCATTCATTTTAGTTAAAATTCTGAGGAAAATAATGTTAAACTCATCCGAGGTAGAGTTTACATTTCATCAAGCATATTAAACAATCAGGTTTCAATTTCAGACAAATATTCCAGTTAAATAATCTTTATTATACAGGCAATTTCCCGAGTTAAATAGGGTTTACAATTTAGACAAATGTCTGAGTCAAATAGGGTTTAAAATTTAGACAAATGTCTGAGTCAAATAGGGTTTACAATTTAGACAAATGTCTGAGTCAAATAGAGTTTAAAATTTAGACAAATGTCTGAGTCAAATAGGGTTTACAATTTAGACAAATGCCTGAGTCAAATAGGGTTTACAATTTAGACAAATGTCTGAGTCAAATAGAGTTTAAAATTTAGACAAATGTCTGAGTCAAATAGGGTTTACAATTTAGACAAATGCCTGAGTCAAATAGGGTTTACAATTTAGACAAATGCCTAAGTCAAATAGGGTTTACAATTTAAACAAATGGCTGAGTCAAATAGGGTTTACAATTTAGACAAATGCCTGCGTCAAATGGGGTTTAAAATTTAGACAAATGTCTGAGTCAAATAGGGTTTACAATTGAGACAAATGCCTGAGTCAAATAGGGTTTACAATTTAGACGAATGCCTGAGTCAAATAGGGTTTAAAATTTCGACAAATATCATAATTTTACAGAAAATGGTTTTCAATTTCCTAAAACTATGTAATATTTTAAAATATACAAAGTTGTTAATACACGAACAACTTACATCAGGGCAACTTCCTTGACTTTTTAAGATGAAAGTTCCATGCTAAAGGGGGGTTGTTACTGTGTTCATACATGGGTAGTTCTCTGTGTTGAGTATCTACTAGGCATTCAACAAAGGCAATCTACATTCATATCAATACAAACCAGCCTTACAATCTGACAAACCAGACATTTTCATTTAAATTTTAAATTTTTTCTAATATAATTTTAAAGTTTTTAGTTTGAGGTTATATATAAGAAAGCAACATGTAATATCCTGATTTTCACCTAAATAAAAAAGTATTTTCATTCATTCAGTCATGGAAAACCACCTTTTTGGCTGAAAATCTTATTTTTCCAATATTGGTCTTTTGCTTTATTTATATAGTATGGATAAACGGTACTTTTATCCATATTACAATAAAATTCCAAAAACCTTTTTGATCAAATATTTTTAATTTATTCACTTTTATCGAGAAATTCGTATACGAATTGAAGTCTACCTAACAGATCGTAAAATGGTTTAATTAGTATTATAGTCTCTTCGTATATGAACGTTTTGAATATAGTCATATTAAATGTAATAAAACACGCACAGTTAAATAAATTGATAAACACTAGTTATTTTTTATTTTGAAGGATGCATCAGATTGACTATACAATTTTATTTATCGGACAACAGAAGCTTTCAGGCTCAATCTGTTGATTGCGTACGATGGATTTATACTTATTTACATAACCTTGCTACAGATTATGTTCAACTATCTACAGTAAACAATAATGACTAAATTAATCAAATAGTTAATTCGGTCCGTCAATCTGTAATATTCTTTCATTCTCACAAATGAGACGCTGACAAAACGTTTTTGCGTATTTTAAGGCGAGTATGAATGATGTATGACTGTTGATGACCTGTATAGTCTGGTTATTAAATGAGTTTCACTGCCCCTCAGCAAGGGCCATTTATTAATAGCCCAATAGCCAGGACAATTAAGGAATCTAAAGATTTACAAGTGGGAGGAAAACAATTGTGTGATTAGATTTTCCTTAGGCCTTTTAGTTCACTCGTTGAATAAAGTTCACGCAAATTCCTTCAGATCTATATGAACTAGTAAGGTAAGTTTGCACTTACCAAAAAAAAATTAATTTGTACTGAAAAATTAAATTGTATAATAGAAATATAAAAAGGTGATTTTAAAAAATAATAAACTGTGTTTTTTCAACCTGATGTATTAAAATACAACACCAAAATCTTACGATTCTGTTAGAGAATGGGGTTAGGGTAATTTGCATAAATCATAAAAACGCTCAAAATGGGATTACCGAGCATTTAAACTACCAGCTGATTACTACTTTACGAGGGGATTTTATATTTAATGTTCTTTTAAACACAGCTACAACCACGGTAACTAGACCAGATGGTACCACTATGAGGCTGCGCAGTATACTTTGACATCACATGGGTCAAATCAGATGGTTTAATTATTCTATTGAATAGTGTTAACTATTTAACCAATCACGTGGAAGTCCTCAGCTAAATAGTAAGCAAGCTACTTACCACTAATCAGCTAGAATTGTAAGTATGGGATTAAAACTGCATTTTTGTGTTTGTAATTCCACTCAGTTACCATTTCACCTTGTAACGTCATAAGAAATATGCGTGATACCATCTTCTTTTATAGAATCCTCCGTCATGTGTTACTCCTCCACACTAGGTTTTCTTGTGTTGTACTACTGTGTCCAGGGTTGTAGCCGAGCGTACCTAACTGGGGTTTACGTCACACTGAATAGGTGTGATGGATTGAAGTAATAAAAGTCAAACTTATCACATCGCCTCCGTCATGTGTTACTCCTCCACACTAGGTTAACTTGTGTTGTACTGCTGTGTCAAGGGTTGTAGCCGAGCGTACCTAACTGGGGTTTACATCACACTGAATGGAGATGTGATGGATTGAAGTAATAAAAGTCAAACTTATCACATCGCCTCCGTCATATGTTACTCCTCCACACTAGGTTTTCTTGTGTTGTACTACTGTGTCAAGGGTTGTAGCCGAGCGTACCTTACTGGGGTTTACGTCACACTGAATAGAGGTGTGATGGATTGAAGTAATAAAAGTCAAACTTATCACATCGCCTCCGTCATATGTTACTCCTCCACACTAGGTTCACTTGTGTTGTACTGCTGTGTCAAGCGTTGTAGCCGAGTGTACCTTACTGGGGTTTACATCACACTGAATAGAGATGTGATTAATTGAAGTAATAAAAGTCAAACTTATCACATCGCCTCCGTCATGTGTTACTCCTCCACACTAGGTTCACTTGTGTTGTACTGCTGTGTCAAGGGTTGTAGTCGAGTGTACCTTACTGGGGTTTACATCACACTGAATAGAGGTGTGATGGACTAAAGTAATGAAAGTCAAACTTATCACATCGCCTCCGTCATGTGTTACTCCTCCACAGTAGGTTCACTTGTGTTGTACTGCTGTGTCATGGGTTCTACCCGAGTGTACCTTACTGGGGTTTAAATCACACTGAATAGAGGTGTGATGGATTGAAGTAATAAAAGTCAAACTTATCACACCATCTCCGTCATGTGTTACTCCTACACACTGGGTTGTACTGCTGTGTCAAGGGTTGTAGCCGAGTGTACCTAACTGGGGATTACGTCACCCTGAATAGAGGTGTGATGGACTGAAGTAATAAAAGTCAAACTTATCACATCGCCTCCGTCATGTGTTACTCCTCCACACTGGGTTCACTTGTGTTGTACTGCTGTGTCAAGGGTTCTACCCGAGAGTACCTTACTGGGGTTTAAATCACACTGAATAGAGGTGTGATGGACTGAAGTAATGAAAGGCAAACTTATCACATCGCCTCCGTCATGTGTTACACCTCCACACTAGGTTAACTTGTGTTGTACTGCTGTGTCAAGGGTTGTAGCCGAGCGTACCTAACTTGGGTTTACATCACACTGAATAGAGGTGTGATGGATTGAAGTAATAAAAGTCAAACTTATCACATCGCCTCCGTCATGTTTTACACCTCCACACTAGGTTCACTTGTGTTGTACTGCTGTGTCATGGGTTGTAGCCGAGCGTACCTTACTGGGGTTTACATCACACTGAATGATGGACTAAAGTAATGAAAGTCAAACTTATCACATCGCCTCCGTCATGTGTTACACCTCCACACTGGGTTCACTTGAGTTGTACTGCTGTGTCAAGGGTTCTACCCGAGTGTACCTTACTGGGGTTTAAATCACACTGAATAGAGGTGTGATGGACTTAAGTAATGAAAGGCAAACTTATCACATCGCCTCCGTCATGTGTTACACCTCCACACTAGGTTAACTTGTGTTGTACTGCTGTGTCAAGGGTTGTAGCCGAGCGTACCTAACTGGGGTTTACGTCACACTGAATAGAGGTGTGATGGATTTAAGTAATAAAAGTCAAACTTATCACATCGAATCCGTCATGTTTCACTCCTCCACACTAGGTTCACTTGTGTTGTACTGCTGTGTCATGGGTTGTAGCCGAGTGTACCTAACTGGGGTTTCCGTCACACTGAATAGAGGTGTGATAGATTTAAGTAATAAAAGTCAAACTTATCACATCGCCTCCGTCATGTGTTACTCCTACACACTGGGTTGTACTGCCGTGTCAAGGGTTGTAGCCGAGCGTACCTAACTGGGGTTTACGTCACACTGAATAGAGGTGTGATGGATTTAAGTAATAAAAGTCAAACTTATCACATCGCCTCCGTCATGTGTTACTCCTTCACACTGGGTTCACTAGTGTTGTACTGCTGTGTCAAGGGTTCAACCCGAGTGTACCTAACTGGGTTTTACGTCACACTGAATAGAGGTGTGAAGGATTTAAGTAATAAAAGTCAAAATTATCACATCGCCTCCGTCATGTGTTACTCCTCCACACTGGGTTGTACTGCCGTGTCAAGGGTTGTAGCCGAGTGTACCTAACTGGGGTTTACGTCACACTGAATAGAGGTGTGATAAATTTAAGTAATAAAAGTCAAACTTATCACACCATCTCCGTCATGTGTTACTCCTACACACTGGGTTGTACTGCCGTGTCAAGGGATGTAGCCGAGTGTACCTAACTGGGGTTTACGTCACACTGAATAGAGGTGTGATAGATTTAAGTAATAAAAGTCAAACTTATCACATCGCCTCCGTCATGTGTTACTCCTACACACTGGGTTGTACTGCCGTGTAAAGGGTTGTAGCCGAGTGTACCTAACTGGGGTTTACGTCACACTGAATAGAGGTGTGATTGATTTAAGTAATAAAAGTCAAACTTATCACTTCGCCTCCGTCATGTGTTACTCCTACACACTGGGTTCACTAGTGTTGTACTGCTGTGTCAAGGGTTCTACTCGAGTGTACCTTACTGGGGTTTACATCACACTGAATAGAGGTGTGATAGATTTAAGTAATAAAAGTCAAACTTATCACACCATCTCCGTCATGTGTTACTCCTACACACTGGGTTGTACTGCCGTGTCAAGGGTTGTAGCCGAGTGTACCTAACTGGGGTTTACGTCACACTGAATAGAGGTGTGATAAATTTAAGTAATAAAAGTCAAACTTATCACACCATCTCCGTCATGTGTTACTCCTACACACTGGGTTGTACTGCCGTGTCAAGGGATGTAGCCGAGTGTACCTAACTGGGGTTTACGTCACACTGAATAGAGGTGTGATAGATTTAAGTAATAAAAGTCAAACATCACACCATCTCCGTCATGTGTTACTCCTACACACTGGGTTGTACTGCCGTGTCAAGGGTTGTAGCCGAGTGTACCTAACTGGGGTTTACGTCACACTGAATAGAGGTGTGATAGATTTAAGTAATAAAAGTCAAACTTATCACATCGCCTCCGTCATGTGTTACTCCTACACACTGGGTTGTACTGCCGTGTCAAGGGTTGTAGCCGAGTGTACCTAACTGGGGTTTACGTCACACTGAATAGAGGTGTGATGAATTTAAGTAATAAAAGTCAAACTTATCACATCGCCTCCGTCATGTTTTACTCCTCCACGCTAGGTTCACTTGTGTTGTACTGCCGTGTCAAGGGTTGTAGCCGAGCGTACCTAACTGGGGTTTACGTCACACTGAATAGAGGTGTGATGGATTTAAGTAATAAAAGTCAAAATTATCACATCGCCTCCGTCATGTGTTACTCCTCCACACTAGGTTCACTTGTGTTGTACTGCCGTGTCAAGGGTTGTAGCCGAGCGTACTTAACTGGGGTTTACGTCACACTGAATAGAGGTGTGATGGATTTAAGTAATAAAAGTCAAACTTATCACAACATCTCCGTCATGTGTTACTTCTACAAACTGGGTTGTACTGCCGTGTCAAGGGTTGTAGCCGAGTGTACCTAACTGGGGTTTACATCACACTGAATAGAGGTATGATGGATTTAAGTAATAAAAGTCAAACTTATCACACCATCTCCGTCATGTGTTACTCCTACACACTGGGTTGTACTGCCGTGTCAAGGGTTGTAGGCGAGTGTACCTAACTGGGGTTTACATCACACTGAATAGAGGTATGATGGATTTAAGTAATAAAAGTCAAACTTATCACACCATCTCCGTCATGTGTTACTCCTACACACTGGGTTGTACTGCCGTGTCAAGGGTTGTAGCCGAGTGTACCTAACTGGGGTTTACATCACACTGAATAGAGGTATGATAGATTTAAGTAATAAAAGTCAAACTTATCACACCATCTCCGTCATGTGTTACTTCTACACACTGGGTTGTACTGCCGTGTCAAGGGTTGTAGCCGAGTGTACCTAACTGGGGTTTACGTCACACTGAATAGAAGTGTGATAGATTTAAGTAATAAAAGTCAAACTTATCACACCATCTCCGTCATGTGTTACTCCTACACACTGGGTTGTACTGCCGTGTCAAGGGTTGTAGCCGAGTGTACCTAACTGGGGTTTACGTCACACTGAATAGAGGTGTGAAGGATTTAAGTAATAAAAGTCAAACTTATCACATCGCCTCCGTCATGTTTTACTCCTCCACGCTAGGTTCACTTGTGTTGTACTGCCGTGTCAAGGGTTGTAGCCGAGCGTACCTTACTGGGGTTTACGTCACACTGAATAGAGGTGTGATGGATTTAAGTAATAAAAGTCAAACTTATCACATCACTTACGTCATGTTTTACTCCTCCACGCTAGGTTCACTTGTGTTGTACTGCCGTGTCAAGGGTTGTAGCCGAGCGTACCTTACTGGGGTTTACGTCACACTGAATAGAGGTGTGATGGATTTAAGTAATAAAAGTCAAACTTATCACATCGCTTACTTCATGTTTTACTCCTCCACGCTAGGTTCACTTGTGTTGTACTGCCGTGTCAAGGGTTGTAGCCGAGCGTACCTTACTGGGGTTTACGTCACACTGAATAGAGGTGTGATGGATTTAAGTAATAAAAGTCAAACTTATCACATCGCTTACGTCATGTTTTACTCCTCCACGCTAGGTTCACTTGTGTTGTACTGCCGTGTCAAGGGTTGTAGCCGAGCGTACCTTACTGGGGTTTACGTCACACTGAATAGAGGTGTGATGGATTTAAGTAATAAAAGTCAAACTTATCACATCGCTTACGTCATGTTTTACTCCTCCACGCTAGGTTCACTTGTGTTGTACTGCCGTGTCAAGGGTTGTAGCCGAGCGTACCTTACTGGGGTTTACGTCACACTGAATAGAGGTGTGATGGATTTAAGTAATAAAAGTCAAACTTATCACATCGCTTACGTCATGTTTTACTCCTCCACGCTAGGTTCACTTATGTTGTACTGCCCTGTCAAGGGTTGTAGCCGAGTGTACCTAACTGGGGTTTACGTCACACTGAATAGAGGTGTGATGGATTTAAGTAATAAAAGTCAAACTTATCACACCATCTCCGTCATGTGTTACTCCTACACACTGGGTTGTACTGCCGTGTCAAGGGTTGTAGCCGAGCGTACCTAACTGGGGTTTACGTCACACTGAATAGAGGTGTGATGGATTTAAGTAATAAAAGTCAAACTTATCACATCGCCTCCGTCATGTGTTACTCCTCCACGCTAGGTTCACTTGTGTTGTACTGCTGTGTCATGGGTTGTAGCCGAGTGTACCTAACTGGGGTTTACGTCACACTGAATAGAGGTGTGATAGATTTAAGTAATAAAAGTCAAACTTATCACATCGCCTCCGTCATGTTTTACTCCTCCACGCTAGGTTCACTTGTGTTGTACTGCCGTGTCAAGGGTTGTAGCCGAGTGTACCTAACTGGGGTTTACGTCACACTGAATAGAGGTGTGATAGATTTAAGTAATAAAAGTCAAAATTATCACATCGCCTCGGTCATTCACTTGAGAATTTAAATCTCTTAACAACTTTAACCATTTAAGTTTGCTTATCAGTCTTAGCGTAGTTGGTTAAAGCCCAGCTTCATACCTAATGTTTCTCAGTTTGAGGTTAATATTGTTTGTTTAATTTTTATTTATTCTTAAGACACCGGTCGTCAAGATATGGACGAATATAGATTTATAGTGAGTGTTATGAGTGTAGATGAGCATTATTACAAATTAAGGCCGACCAGCCCAATGATAAATGAACAGCCGGCGCTTATCACCTGATCCCTTTTAAAATGTTTTACGATTTAGATTGGGATAGATATAAGAACCTTTTAGCTTATGAAGCTGCGATTGAACCGATTAAGCTACCGACAATTTACAGTTCATATAAGGTAAAAACACCGTCAACATGATTTGAACAAACAATCGAAGTGAACAATTCTTTTTCAAACAATAACAGAATAAATAAAAACATGAGTCTAATTGTGTGCATATTTTGTATGCCACTATCAGAACTTCTGTACTTCATTGGGGAATGTGAAAAAACTGATTATTAGAATCAGTCTAAATTTTTAATAAATTGACAATTAATTCTTGTTAGCATAAAAAAATATTGTTAAAAGGCTAAGATAAATTAATTAATAAAGCAGATATATTTTCAAATGTTTACAAACTAATTGTCATAATAATTTATTTAGAACAACTCTGAAAAATTGAAGGTTTTTTTTTTTATTAAATACGACTGGTCAAAATAAACCAATACATATTTAAAAACAGCACAATACAAATAAATAACTAGACAAACCGTATCTCTGTTTGCACATCTGTATCAGATTGCATAGATACAAGTTCTCTAAATAACTTGACAAACCGTATCTCTGTTTGCACATCTGTATCAGATTGCATAGATACAAGTTCTCTAAATAACTAGACAAACCGTATCTCTGTTTGCACATCTGTATCAGATTGCATAGATACAAGTTCTCTAAATAACTAGACAAACCGTATCTCTGTTTGCACATCTGTATCAGATTGGATAGATACAAGTTCTCTAAATAACTAGACAAACCGTATCTCTGTTTGCACATCTGTATCAGATTGGATAGATACAAGTTCTCTAAATAACTAGACAAACCGTATCTCTGTTTGCACATCTGAATCAGATTGGATAGATAAGTTCTCTAAATAACTAGACGAACCGTATTTCTGTTTGCACATCTGTATCAGATTGCATAGATACAAGTTCTCTAAATTATTTACTTAACTTATGTAACTTTAATAACAAGGAAAAAAATGTCAAGTGGCATTTAAACTCATGCATGTTTTATCGTTTACGGTTTTAAACTCAATAAGACCAGGGAAAGGCACTTTCACAAACGCAGACAAATAGGAATAGATTACTTTAATAGTAAATGTGATAACTTCAACAACGAGAAAATAATAATTGACGTGTTGGTTTAATCCAAGCTTGAAAAGTTAAATGTTTTCAGTACGACCCAATCGGAGTCATAACAATTTTTTAAATGAGTCAGCTGATAACCACTTCATTTGTTCCTGAGTTATTAATTAATGACACTTTCTAAGGAATATTCAGCCATAGTTAAGAAAAAAAAAATACTATTATTTCAGCCACACTCATCAAGCTCATTTAAAACCCATATTCACCCATATCCTGACTTAAGAATAAATAAATAAAAAATGTAACATTAATTAATAATTTTTTACAAAGAGAATAGTTAAGTGTTAGAAACAAATTATGAAATTATTAGGTAGTACTGTTGATCAGACATTCCTTTAAATAATAACTCAGTCAGGAAGTAGTATAACTGCTGCTTCAAATTTTTTTCATAATATTGACGAATAGACCCTGAGTGCAGTATGGCAAAAATACGCTATTTAGTCCTACAGAAACAATAATCATTCATATGCAAGCCATGCGTTTCTACTTTTTATTTAAAATAATATTAAATGTTTTCGTAAATGAGTTAAAAATCATATTGGTCCTTGATAATCATGTGTTTTTTCATGGCATTTTTTCTTACAAGCTTGAAAGCAATTATGTTTATTTTGAGTAGCTATTAATTTTTATTGCTATTAGAAATTTAAGAAAACTCAATTCTTTTACCTAACAGCACAAAACTATAAATACAGCTATGACCTGATTGATATAAAACTGACTCAACCCCTCAACCCAACACAGAGTTTTGTTTCACGGGGAGAGATTCTATAGGAAACACAATGTTTATTATTTATTAATAAATAAATAAAATTATATTTATTAGACCTATGATAGTTTAGTTAAATATATTGCAATGTTGTCTGGATATAAGTATTCCGATTGAACTGATTGAACTATATTTACGTTCGTACGTTATTTAGGTTAAGATAATACTGATTGACGATAAAAACAATAACACATTGAAGGCCTTACATTTACTTTTGTTAAATGTAATAATTCACATATTATTCTTATATAAGAGTCACTGACACCGCCGTGTATGTAGGCCTAATTTAAGGCGAGTATAAGTGATAGCATGAGTATAGATTGAGTGGATGATGATGACCTTTCAAGTCTAGTTACTGAGTCCCGTTGATGCTTAAAAAGGGCCTTTCATCAATAGCTCAATAGAAAGGGCAACTAAAGGACATACAGCTTTACGTGGAATCCAAATCACGCAGTAATAGTCCGACATGCAGCTGGTTGAAGAGCCCAATACTCAGTTCTCTCCCCTAGACAACATCCGGACATTGACTACCACTCGACATGGACACCAAAACTTCTCAAGTAGTTCCACGCCGATAGCAAACAATAAGTGAATGATATGTCGCTATTAAGAGGACAAAGCATGTCCCCAGGTTGAGCCGAAGATGTACACTTGTAAATGTTGTCCTACAAATATTTATGAGTTTTTGACCTCATAACGGTTACACTCATGGCTAAGGTTACACACCATGGTTGCATAACCAAACACGAATTTAATGTTAGTTTAAACTAAATCCATGCTCAAATAACCAAGTTAAACGTATAATTGTGTCCTTCAATTAATAGATGGTTGTATGTGTAGCAGATAAGTATATACGTTTATATGTGTCGAGAGAAGCGAACTACTTTTATGTATGTATACGTACATGTGGTAAAGACTTCGTGGTGTTTCTGTACTGTGCAATGTAGACGTTGTTACAGGGTTGGGGAGATGTTGTATACGTACATGTGGTAAAGACTACGTGGTGTTTCCGTACTGTGCAGTGTAGACGTTGTTACAGGGTTGGGGAAATGTTGTATACGCACATGTGGTAAAGACTACGTGGTGTTTCTGTACTGTGCAGTGTAGACGTTGTTACAGGGTTCGGGAGATGTTGTATACGTACATGTGGTAAAGACTACGTGGTGTTTCTGTACTGTGCAGTGTAGACGCTGTTACAGGGTTGGGGAGATGTTGTATACGTACATGTGGTAAAGACTACGTGGTGTTTCTGTACTGTGCAATGTAGACGTTGTTACAGGGTTGGGGAGATGTTGTATACGTACATGTGGTAAAGACTACGTGGTGTTTCCGTACTGTGCAGTGTAGACGTTGTTACAGGGTTGGGGAAATGTTGTATACGCACATGTGGTAAAGACTGCGTGGTGTTTCTGTACTGTGCAGTGTAGACGTTGTTACAGGGTTCGGGAGATGTTGTATACGTACATGTGGTAAAGACTAAGTGGTGATTCTGTACTGTGCAGTGTAAACGCTGTTACAGGGTTGGGGAGATGTTGTATACGTACATGTGGTAAAGACTACGTGGTGTTTCTGTACTGTGCAGTGTAGACGCTGTTACAGGGTTGGGGAGATGTTGTATACGTACATATGGTAAAGACTACGTGGTGTTTCTGTACTGTGCAGTGTAGACGTTGTTACAGGGTTGGGGAGATGTTGTATACGTACATGTGGTAAAGACTACGTGGTGTTTCTGTACTGTGCAGTGTAGACGCTGTTACAGGGTTGGGGAGATGTTGTATACGTACATGTGGTAAAGACTACGTGGTGTTTCTGTACTGTGCAATGTAGACGTTGTTACAGGGTTGGGGAGATGTTGTATACGTACATGTGGTAAAGACTACGTGGTGTTTCTGTACTGTGCAGTGTAGACGTTGTTACAGGGTTGGGGAGATGTTATATACGTACATGTGGTAAAGACTACGTGGTGTTTCTGTACTGTGCAATGTAGACGTTGTTACAGGGTTGGGGAGATGTTGTATACGTACATGTGGTAAAGACTACGTGGTGTTTCTGTACTGTGCAATGTAGACGTTGTTACAGGGTTGGGGAGATGTTGTATACGTACATGTGGTAAAGACTACGTGGTGTTTCTGTACTGTGCAGTGTAGACGCTGTTACAGGGTTGAGGAGATGTTGTATACGTACATGTGGTAAAGACTACGTGGTGTTTCTGTACTGTGCAGTGTAGACGTTGTTACAGGGTTGGGGAGATGTTGTATACGTACATGTGGTAAAGACTACGTGGTGTTTCTGTACTGTGCAATGTAGACGTTGTTACAGGGTTGGGGAGATGTAAACATTGTTTAACAACTAAGCACGGACGGGAATTGTGTAATATCATGTTTATACTACCGTAGTTTTAAGGGAAGAGCATTTGTGTGGTCAAATAGAATGACAGTTGATTGTAAATATAATATTATGCGTGTATAAAAAAGTAACAGGAACATTAAAAAGAAAAATAATTTTAATTTTTTACTGCCCTGTTCAGTACTAACATTATTTATGAATATTATACTACCAATAGTGCTGAGGGATTGATTTGTTACATTTGTGAGTATTTCAATGTTTGATTATACTAGTAAATAAGAACCAGCTGATGAGTGCTAACAACAGGGCTGGAAAAACGAAATGTACTTTTTTTAAATGATACTATACTTTCACTTATACAGGTATCGCTGAACTCTCTGAGGATATTTTTAGGTATTGATTTTGGGTAAAAAAAGACACAATATCATATTTAAAAATTCCAAATCACCTCCGGTACCCATACAGCCGCCATTTTGTATTTTTACTAGTTATTTTTATTTTTAAAACTATTTAACCTATAGAGTTAAAATTTGGTATACACATTAATAAAACCATTTTATTACTGAAATTAAAAAAATCAATAACTTTGTTCAATTATTTTTAAAATGGCGGCACTTTGAAATTTTATCCTTAATAACTTTTTAAAGGTAAGGAATACGACAAAATCACAGGAATTTTTTGCAAACTTTTTTGTGATGCAAAGCATTTAGTAGACATAAAACAAGTAAAATTAAAAAAGCATTTAATTATAAATTGAAACTTTAAATAAATTTATTTTCGCATTTCAAACTATGCTCAAAATGTGAGCTCAAACACAGCAACAAATTAATTTCCTTCATTAATAATTCCATCATCTTCAACAATTCTACCAACCTAGAATATACAACAATTTAAATGTTTAGTGCACTACTTAAGGTTGAAATTAGTTTTTAATTCAATAATAACGAAAATCACCTGCAAATGTTTTCCCGCTGTCTGCTAGGGGCGCTTTTATTACAATAACATCACAAATCACTTTATTGTAATGTTTTGGATGAAAGTAATCAGAATAGATCGCTGATGTATTGCTGTGGTTGACTCGCTCGGCACGGCACAATGCATGTACACATTGATGCGTAAATGATTAAATACAAAAATAATAACATCTGATTTGTTTGTCATCCGGTTTTATTCAACTTTAATTTTTTTGGATTGCAAATTTAATTTGCAAAAAAAGGTATTCTTGTAATTTTTTTATACTCCTTACTTTTCAAAAGTTATTAAGGATCAAATATTTCAAAGTGCCGCCATTTTGAAAATAATTAAAAATGGTTTTTATTATTATTATTATTTATTATTTCATTAATAAAATGGTTTCATTAATGTGTATACAACATTTTAACACTTTAGATTAAATATTGTTTTAAATACAAAATAATTAGTACAAAATATAAAATGGCGGCTGTACGTGTACCAGAGGTGATTTGGAATTTTTAAATATATTATGTCTTGTTTTTAACCTACAATCAATACCTATCTACAGAGAGTTCAGGGACACCCTGTATAGCTGTTTATTTTATAAAAATTGATTGAGTTTTATGTTATGTCATAATTGACAGAGTAATTATGAGCAGCGCCGCCCAGTTAATAGGGCCTCCATCTCTGTGCGAGTAATTATGAGCAGCGCCGCCCAGTTAATTGGGCCTCCCTCACTGTGCGAGTAATTATTAGCAGCGCCGCCCAGTTAATTGGGCCTCCCTCACTGTGCGAGTAATTATGAGCAGCGCCGCCCTGCAGCGCCACCCAGTTAATTGGGCCTCCCTCACTGTGCGAGTAATTATGAGCAGCGCCGCCCAGTTAATTGGGCCTCCCTCACTGTGCGAGTAATTATGAGCAGCGCCGCCCAGTTAATTGGGCCTCCCTCACTGTGCGAGTAATTATGAGCAGCGCCGCCCAGTTAATTGGGCCTCCCTCTCTCTGCAAGTTGCGCACTTAAGTAACACTAGGCCAGCCCAGTTACGTCCAGAATATGCGTTAATGGCAGATAATTTGTTCGTAACTGGAGCCAGAACTTTCCCGAAATGGTATCCGAAATTATATAGATTACTCTTTTCGAACCATCTTCACCATGGCCCCAGAACCTTCTGGAATTACGCCGGCATCTTACTTAAAGGCAATCCTCAGCCGACGAGTCAGTCAGTAAAGTGGAAGCGTGTCTTCAGTTTTCAACCTGCAGTGGAGGTGACAATCAAGTGAGAGTGTTTAAAAGTGACGTAGTGAAAGATATTGTGTGAACACTAACTGGATACAATTTAAAAGTGGTTTTATTACGTGTTGTAAATATGTGTGATTTTATTTCAAGTGTTTAATTAATTATTTTTATTAAATAGTGTCTATCTAGTAATACAAATTTGTATATATTTCGTAGGGATAATTTAGTTAATTAGTGAGTGTGACTAAACACACAGTTAGTGGTCACAAATTGAAACTTTCTTATTATTTCTTATGCCATAACAATAACTGAGCATTATATAGAATGAACTTTTTAATTTTTCCATTTGTTTCCAATGTCAAATACATATATGGAAAAAATGTTACAATAATTTACATGAGTAACAATCAATAGATGCAAACAATTTGGAGGATTGATTGGTTTCTATTATTGTTATTATTTACCAGTTACTAATTAATTCAGAATAAAAATAATATATAACAACATACTTATATAATAATAATTAAATATTAAAGGAAAATACTTCACGAATGTTAACTTCTAAACAATTGGTCGGTAGCGTAGTTAGTTCAATCCCAGCTTCATGGGGTAAAAGTCGATAGGGATCTGATGATAACCACCGGCTGTTCATTTGTCATTGGGCTAGTCATATATTTTTTTATTTATTTATTCATAAGACGCCGATCGTCAAGATATGGGCGAATATGGATTTCGAATGAGTGTCATGAGTGTAGATGATCGAATGTAGTCATTGTTACAAACTTAGGCCGACTATTCCTTAGAAAGTGTCGTTAATTAATAGCCCAATGACAAATGAACAGCCGGTGATTATCAGCTGATCCTTCTCAAAATGTATTGACTCTGTACCATAGATGCCCATATCTTGATGAGCGACTTGTTAACTATAAATAAATAAAATAAACAAATAAATATATACTTGGGTCAATATAATACAAATAAATATAAATAAGTTGCTTAGCGTCGAAAAAATCAACAGTTAAATTTACTGAACTCTAATCGAGTAGTTTTTATGCTCCTAACAAACTGAGAGGATATAGCTAATTTAATAAAATGCTGGAGTATAATTTTTTAATTTACATAAAAAATAATTTTTTTTCATTTTACAAAAACTTAAGTAGTAAATTGAACTATAAATGGAAGAGTAGTATCTAGAAATATAATGTGAACTACTTTAACCGGGATGTAATTTTACAGATCGAGTTGAATAACGTGCAACAACTTCTGAGATGCTGATCATAATTCTTTCCTCCCTTTGTGTGGTTTAATTAACTGTCATCAGCTCTTATGTTGAATTTTACCTTTCAAACAAAGTTAGAGTAGAGAAGGTAGAGCGTCACTGACAGAGTTGTTTATGACTCGGTTAGAAAGAGTGTTTAAACAAACATAACACTTGGACGTTCCCACAGCGCTAGGTCAGTGGAGCGAACATAGTAAGTTGGTTTTTTTTTCTGTTGTTGATAAGTTTATTTATATTTATTTAACGTTTCTAATATAAAATACTAAGGGACACCCTTACACCCTTCGCGTGCCAGCCCGGCCAGCCGCTCTACGGCTTTAAGGCTATTTATGCCCCTTAGTAGTGGCATCGGTCTGTCTACATTGACATTAGTAAGACACTAGTAGTACTGATCGAGTATTAAAATCAACACAACAAATATTTAATTTTATTTTGATATGTTAGCTGTGTTTTTTTTTTTTTTTTAATGTTGATCTACTGTTAACGCTTCTAAGGTAGGCCTAAAAGTGTTTTTTCAATGTATATTATTTCTAATGGAGTTTTGAACATTCCTTTCTTAGTGCATCTTTATCAGACAAAATCTCCATTTTCTCGACGTTTCTAAGTTAAGAGTGTGGAGAGGCTGTCGACCATGTTGGTTTTAATCCCACAATAACAATATTATTTGCAAATCCATATTTTTTCGTTTTTTTTTACCAAAATATGTCTACGAGGTGTCATTTTAAACATTATCATACTACACACTGGATTTGCTTTTGATTTTGAATACATATGCCTAGTTTTGAACGGAATATTTCCTATGTGCTTTTTATAAAACTAATTAGAAATTAGCAAAACAATTCCAACGTGAAATTTCATTCCTGATCAAAAGCATTTTGTTTTCGAGAAATTGGTTCAAAAATTACTGTTTAGTTTGGATACGCATGATCGTATGTCTGGTTCTAAAATAGCATTGTTCTTATGTTATTAAAACCAACATGGCCGACAGCCTAAGAAAACCTATGCAGACCCTAAGTTGAAAGTAATAGAACAAATGTTTAGTGTTGTTTTTGCTTACTTCTGTATTTTTGTGGAGGTCTATATCAATCAGACGTTTTCAAACACACCCTGAAAATGTGCAGTGTTTATACCAACATTAAAATATAATTAAAACGGCTGTTATAAGTTCGGCCGCTTTGATTGAGGCCTAATTAAAGAACCTATGTGAGCGAGATAAATATAGTAATTGAAGTAAGACAGAAAATTATTCTCAAGGTAAGTGAGCCTGATGTGCCACTGTGCCATTTCTTCGTCATGGATATGAAATGGGAATCTCCGCTTATTACGTCATCGTGCTTGATGACCGTTGGTGGTTAAGGAACGTGGGGGGGGGGGCCGAAATCTATTTATACACCTGGAACATTACACAAGGGGAAAAGGAGCTGAGATAGGAGTGAGAATCAGCTGGTGTAGGGCGGTTTGTTGTCATTACCGGTTTATATTGAGGCTATTTAATAATTTGCGATATTACTATGTTTTAAACATATATATATATATATATATATATATATATATATATATATATATATATATATTCTTTTAAATACTTATAATGTGATTGAAATTTTCAAGACCTACTTTCAAACTAAAATAATATTTATCAATAATTTATCAATGTTTTATTTATATATTACCTCGTATGCAATTTAAAAGGTGTTAAGTCGTGTTAGATCGAGCAAGAACGTAATATTCAATATGATTTTGAATTTAAAATGTAATTTTACTAAAAAATTACGATATCTCGTACAAGATTATGGCTATATTATACTGACTTATAATTCAAGCATTTTATACTTCACTTAACTTCACCAGCTTCTTGTGTCCATGTCCCCACTCTCAATACTGCCCCTCACGCCAACTAGTGACAGAATGTTGGAACACTTCCTCTCTGCTTGTGGAACCCCTGAATGTGCTAAATATACCACGCAAGTCTTGTTCAACCCGGGCCAATTTATATGTATCAATAAAACACAAAAGTGATAGAAAATCATCATTTATTTTTTTATTTTTATTTTTTTAGAAAAATAGACGAAGCCGAGTATGTTGATATTCCATCATAAAATGTGTCAACTTAATCTTACTACCCATTTAGTTGGGCCTCCCTCTCTGTGCGATTAATTTCGCACTCCCATAACACTACGCCAACCTAGTTACTTCCAGAATATGCCAGAATGGCAGTATATTTCTGTAGCTGGAGTCAGAACCTTCTGGAAACGGCGTCGAGAATGATCTAGATAATACTTTTAGAATCATCTTCACTATGGCTCCAAAACATACTGGAATTACACCGGCATCTTACATAAAAGTAACCCTCAGCTGACGAGTGAGTCAGTAAAGTGGAAGCGTCAGTTTTCAACCTGCAGTGCAAGTGATAGTCAACCGACAGTGATTAATAGTGACAGTTCACGAATAGTGATAGATATCGCGTGATAAAGATTATAGATATCTAAAAGTAACGTGCATTACCGATGTCAGTGTTTTCTTAAGCTCCTTAAATTGATAGTGAAAGGCGTAAGCTCTACACGAAGAATCCATTTTAGGAAAGAAACGTTGAAAAGCTCAGAAGGAATAAAGCAATTCAGTACCTCGTTTAGAAAGAAAGAGCATTGTTTAGTTAAGTAATATATATACAAGAAATAAAGTGACAACAAAGCCAAGCAATAATACGTCCCACCATTACTGGATATATTCTCTTTTATCGGGTTCTTTAGTAAACCATTGGTGCAATAAACAGGCTTTATGCCTTTTACCATCGTCGTTCAGCCAGCCATAACGTTTGCTTTGTTGGATAGAACCTGATAAAAACCTTATTTATGGCTTTTGCAGGGTTAAATCGTCATTGTTGATGATCCAAAAGTTGTTTTAGAAAAAGCAATTACAACATCCAGAAAATTTTTTAGTTAATATTTATATTTTCTAGTAACTATAGTTAATATTACTACGCTTTAAAGCTAACTATCTCATTAATTAAATATAAAATTCTTAATAATGTATTCTTACTTATGAGACACAGACACAATATTTGCGTATTTTAAGGGGAATATGAATGATTATATTATGATTGTAGGATGAGTGTGGATGACCTGTTTAGTCGGGTTACTAACTGAGTTCAACCAACAGCTCAAGAGCCAGGGCAACGTGGAATCCCAACCACATAGTATTGGTGTAATTTTCAGCTAATTGACAAGGCTAATACCCTTGATTATATACACATATAATAGATAAACCATCTAATAGGAATATTTGTGGCAGTAATTTTGTTAGTTAGTGTGGCCTGCAACCACAGCTGGTTTAAACTGAATTACTAGCGCTCCACAATGGACCACAAAAACAGCTGATATTGTGAGACTCAAAATTTAACATTGGATGGGAAATCTATTTGTGTATAAAATCAATGCTAATACACAGTTATCTCCCCTGCACAACATCCGGACATGACTGCCACTCACCATGGACACTCGAGATTTCTTTAGTAGCCTCAATGACTACAGATAGACAATATCTGTAGTCATTGGTAGCGTCCACGTCAACAGCAACTACTGAGCGCACGCCGTGTTAGCATAGAACCTGTCGCCTATAATCTCCTTAACTCTTTTTTCTTACAATTCATTACATAAATTAGTAACTCAATAGGAATCTGAGTAGGAACTGAAAGAATTAGGAATGTAAGATCGAGTTTCTATCTAGAAACTTACCTGACTTCTACTTTCTAAGTTATTTAGGCGTATCACTAGTAAAACTATCCTAACGACATAACTGTGTTTTGTTCTTAATCATGACGTGGCGTATTTATTATATTTGTTGAAAATATATGTATTTATTTTACAAACATACTTAACAAATTTATGTTTTAACACATGATCACTGTTAATTTAATAAAATATTAGTTTAATGGTCATTTAGTTAATTTATGTACCATATTAACGTACATAATGAAAACTGAAAATGTATAAATGTTTCTAAAGACATTTGGTGGTTCACGTGTAGAAACTGTCACTAGGGAGCGAGATTGGCCATAAACAAATATTTTGTTAGAAAGGTGGGACTATGGCACATGATTAGGGACTAGAAGTATTTCAGTGCTAGATGGTTTTAAAGATGAATTATTTTAAGTGACATTAAAGAGTTAAAGTAACAAGAAAAGCTCAATGTAAATTGAAAAAGGTACTATTCATAAATAATTAACTTGACTTGGTTAAAAAAGCCATAATAAATTATTACATTCTGGCCAAACAATTAATTATCATTTTATTAGACAATTTACACATAAATGACAAAACATTATTCTATATGATTACAAACAAAATTAATTGATGCTTGTATATTTAACAGAATGATGGTATTTTATTGTAATGATACTTCATCTAGATTTATTTATTGTATGCCTAAAGTAGTCAAAATATTAACAAATATACCATATTGTTTTAATAATTTAATAAGTGGTGTTTGAAAATATGTTATTTGTATCTACTTAGTTTATTTAATTACCACAATTATTATTATTTCAAAAATGAAAATGATAACTTGATGTAACAAATAAAAGAAACATTAAATTTAACGTTATGTAATATTTAAAAACATTATTTCCTATGGTAAATACAAGCTTTTGAAAGATTGTGTAAACAATATTTATTTTGAGTTTGTGTATTTATTAAACAAACACCAATAACAGTTTAGTATGTTGTAAATAATTCACACTGAATTGTCTTCATTTAAGAAATATCTTACATGTTATTTTAGTTTTAAATAAAGGTTGTAATTAATTGAGTGCCCAACTCTTGTACGAATGATATGAACTATAATTATTAATTAATAGTGACCAGTGTATCTCGGGTATATGAAAGAAAATCAATTTCCTCTTGTTTATTAACCTGTAAAAATTACAAAGTTAATTTCTATATGATATGAGATAGAAACAAAGATGGTCCCTGATTTCCTCATTGAGTATGCACTAACAGTTCATGAGAAGATGAGACTGTTTTTAATGCAGAATGGCTGCAAAACTGCAATGAGATAATATCATCACCAACGTAAATGCAGTATGGCTGCAAAACTGCAATGAGATAATATTATCACCAACGTAAATGCAGTATGGCTGCAAAACTGCAATGAGATAATATCATCACCAACGTAAATGCAGTATGGCTGCAAAACTGCAATGAGATAATATCATCACCAACGTAAATGCAGTATGGCTGCAAAACTGCAATGAGATAATATCATCACCAACGTAGAAGTTGTAGTTTGATAAATATGTTTAAGTTACCTGTTATTATAATATAACAAAAAAAGGAATTTTATATCATTTTACTATTTATTTAATTGAATTATTTACAGAGCATTCACCAGATTATTAAATACTAGTTAAAACAAAATAAAGATATTTTTGTAAATTCAACAAAAACAATAGTGTTTTAACCGCAATGCTACTTCGCCTTGTTTCATTAATTTATTGTATGTCTGAATTAAGTTAAATATAAATACTTTTTCACTTAATCTTTATCCATTGTGGCTCTCCACTCACTTACATAATCACTGATATTGACCGCGTCAACAGTTCTCTCTGTGGATCACAATTACAACTTCAACTTTAATTACTACTGTAATGTCGTGGTCAAGCCACTGTATTAGCAGGGACTGTGGTAGTCTCTGTTGTAGACAGTTCACAAACTAATTGCATCTGACATTAACAAATAAATTGACCAATCTTTACGTGCAGTTGAATGCTTAAAAATACGTAACATACTTGGTTAAATATAAATAACAAATAAACTAGGACTAAAAAATATATGGTACTTAAAACAGGTGGAAAACACCATCGAAGTTTTTAAGGAATCCTTAAGGATGGATAAATTGCTTCACCGAAATATAATGTAAAATTTATACTACTATTTTTAGCCATAGCTCACTTTTGAATCACTTTGGATTAAGGATATTAAATGCTGTATACTGAAATCGAAGACCTTATTTTCATTAAAGTCAAAAGTACTTTTTTATTTTATAAGTATATTTATCAGAATTGAGAGTAAAGATAAGTAGGCTAAAACCACTAACAGTGCTTCGTCGTGATTTTACAATACCTAGAAAAAGAAGTTTTAAGGGCGGCCTTCATTTCGGGAAATTTGGAGAGCTCCAATAACTTAATGTCACATTTACATGATAGACTCTTAAACAACAGTTTTTGGGATTAAAAAAAATATATATAAATCATATTGATCCAAGTCACATCTTTAATAAAAGTATTGTACTTCCTTTCAGTAATTTATGCTTTTTAACCTACTAGTGTAAACCGCACCAAAATAGTCCGATGATAGGTGTGGTGCGGACAAATTGCTAGTCCTCCTCACTTCTCGCCCAGCAATGTTGTCAAACATAAATTCCTTGAAAATATTGATGATTTGTCTTAACATATGTTGCAATAAACAAACACTATCATTTGTTATTATAAAACACGTTACCTAGAAAAGAAGACGATATGTATCACGCACATCTCCGATGACGTCACATTAGCGAAATTACAAAAATAAACACAACACTATGGTTCTAATTCCCATAATAATAATTCCAGCTGATAAGAGGTAAACAACTTGCTTACTATTCAACTGAATGCTTCTATGTAATTGGTGGATTTAGTTACCAGTATTAAATAGAATAAACAAACCAGCTGATTTCGCCCATATGACGTTACAGTCTACTGCACAGCCTCGTCGTGATACCTGACGACTTTTCTTAATAGTTACCGTGTTCGTGTTATAAAAAAAATGCACGTGCTTTGGTTATATATATTTAGTTATATAATTATGGATAAAACAGCTATTTCACTTGATAAACATTAATAGTACTTTCTACAGAATATAAAATATGTGTATTATTTAATGTTATAAAAAATTATAGGATTAACACATACCATAGTTAATTTTACCACTACGTTCTAGAGGTTTTAAATATTATCATACAGTTGTTTTGTAAACAAAATGTCAATTAAATTAATTGAACAAACGCATACTGGTCATAGATTATACATGTGGTTGAGTGGTTCTCGGCATCGATATGGCAACACCGCCTAAAATGTTATCGGACTATTTTGGTGCGGTTTACACTATTCATTATAATAATTGAATAAAGCACGGTAACATACGGTTAATATGTAACGTGAATGAAGTTCTTATAATAACTGCGATATGGTGCGCCAATAGTAAGACAACTCGTTATTTTATATGTTATCTAAATAATGAAAATGTTTTAATAGTTCTCGTATTGTACGAACTATTAAAACTCGCGAGGTTTACCGAGGCACTTGGCCAGGTGATGCGCAGTAGACTAATTGTAGTGGGGGGAGCCGCCGAGTGTGTCATGTGGTCAATAAAAATAGAAAATAAGATCATCTGAAATTAAAATTGTTGTTTACAGCCTGACTTAACCTTGTTATTTTTAATAGATAAATAATTGTGACAATTATTACTAATTAATTAATAAAAGACGCGTTTTACTTGTTTTATTTGTTTGTTTATAGATCTATTAATTATATCATATTTTGATTTATTGATCTATAAGTAAATCAATGTGCCTATTTCCAATGCAGAATTTGCATAGATAGCATAATATGTTGTTTTAATTTTAGCAATAAAAAGTTTAAATTCGAATGAAAAATTAAAACGACCTTTCTGATTGGTCATTATAATAGATGTAAACAAACAACAAAGGAGGTGAAAATAAACTCTTTTCTACACAGAGAGGGGCTGCAAGCAACAGCAAGCCAACAGTCCGCAACACGGTAACTAAGAGATCAGTCACATGGTGGAGGGTTATAACAGTGGTGGGAGTGGGACTCCACTCCTATTAATATTCCACTCACGTGCAGGCCAAGTGCCTCGGTAAATACTCGCGAGTTATACTCATATATGTAAGCAGCTTAGTAAATTTATTTCTTGTAGCTTTAATGTAAAGCCCATGTAGGGAGGGTTGATAAATAAAAATAACTATATTTGTATTTAGAGGATTGCAGATGAAGCATTTCAAAGAGCTGTCTGATCTGACAAAATCTGAGGAAGGAAAACATACAAGTGGAATTTTCAAATTGTTAATAGAGTTAAAACATTCCCTTTTTAAGGTTATTTTCGATTTCAAAGATTTTTAACGTAAATAGATTATATCCGACCAACAAATTTAATCCTATCGGTCGATTACAGCAAAAGATTGTTTTCCTAAAATTAATTAGAAAAGTCGTCACAAAAATAACTACATGCCAATAATAAAATAGAGCTAACAAAACTTATTAATAATAAAATTCGACCATGAATAATTTTTTTAATGTTTTTAAATAATGATACAAAAGTTGACAGTCAGGAAATTCATTCTTATAAAATACAACAGCAATCTCAAGTAAACGGTTAAGGTTTTTTGGTCTAGCTAAACAATTATGATATCATAGCTTAAATATAGGTACTTTAAGCTTTACTTTCTTCATGGGCAGCCAGGTGACTTTGTAATTTGGTTAATTTATCTACTTCAATTAATTAATTAATCAATATTTGTATATACATAATTAGTGCTCGGTTCACATTTTTCAACCTATTATATTTTTTTATCTTCATTTGCAAGTTACATGGGCTTGTATGTGAACTTTCTCTAACGAAAACACCGACTGTTGAACTATAGACTAGATGAAACATAGACCATTGAACTATTGACTAGTTGAAGCATAGACCGTTGAACTATGGACTAGTTGAAGCATATACCGCTGAACTATGGACTAGTTGAAGCATAGACCGTTGAACTATGGACTAATTGAAGCATAGACCGTTGAACTACGGACTAGTTGAAGCATAGACGTTTGAACTATGGACTAATTGAAGCATAGACCGTTGAACTACGGACTAGTTGAAGCATAGACCGTTGAACTATGGACTAGTTGAAGCATAGACCGTTGAACTATGGACTAGTTGAAGCATAGACGTTTGAACTATGGTTTAATTGAAGCATAGACCGTTGAACTATGGAATAATTGAAGCATAGACCGTTGAACTACGGACTAGTTGAAGCATAGACGTTTGAACTATGGACTAATTGAAGCATAGACCGTTGAACTACGGACTAGTTGAAGCATAGACCGTTGAACTATGGACTAGTTGAAGCATATACCGTTGAACTATGGACTAGTTGAAGCATAGACGTTTGAACTATGGTTTAATTGAAGCATAGACCGTTGAACTATGGAATAATTGAAGCATAGACCGTTGAACTATGGACTAGTTGAAGCATAGACCGTTGAACTATGGACTAGATGAAACATAGACCGTTGAACTATGGACTAGTTGAAGCATAGACCGTTGAACTATGGACTAGTTGAAGCATATACCGTTGAACTATGGACTAGTTGAAGCATAGACCGTTGAACTACGGACTAGTTGAAGCATATACCGTTGAACTATGGACTATTAGAAGCATAGACGTTTGAACTATGGACTAATTGAAGCATAGACCGTTGAACTATGGACTAATTGAAGCATAGACCGTTGAACTATGGACTAGTTGAAGCATAGACGTTTGAACTATGGACTAATTGAAGCATAGACCATTGAACTATGGACTAATTGAAGCATAGACCATTGAACTATGGACTAATTGAAGCATATACCGTTGAACTATGGACTATTTGAAGCATAGACCATTGAACTATGGACTAATTGAAGCATATACCGTTGAACTATGGACTATTTGAAGCATAGACCATTGAACTATGGACTAATTGAAGCATAGACCGTTGAACTATGGACTAATTGAAGCATAGACCGTTGAACTATGGACTAGTTGAAGCATAGACGTTTGAACTATGGACTAGTTGAAGCATAGACTGTTGAATAATGGACTATTTGAAGCATAGACCATTGACCTATGGGCTAGTTGAAGCATAGACCACTATCTCAGTTGGGGATTCGAACCTTTGACCAGAACTCCGCGGTCCAAAGCCTTTGCTACTTAAATACCACGCCAGCAACACTACTGTTATCAGAATGTTACCCTTTTTAACTATTCTTTACTAAAAAACAAATTAAAGCTATCAATATTCAACTTTCAAGGAACTTTTCATCATTTATCATCATTTTGTCAAATTGGCATTATTTAAATTCAAATTCATTTCTCCTGATTTGATAATACTGTATATTGTTTAAGATAGTATACGCTCTAGTTCAAGGAACAGTCTATGAATATATATTGTAATCTAAATTATCAAAGATTAAATTACAAATATTAATGTTCCCAATCCTACCTAAAACTATTACAAATGTCCTCCAACCCACTTGTCGAGCTCGCCACATTCACTTGCTAATGAGGAGATTAGTTAAGTGGTCTACAGGATCTCATTGTCAGATCCTTCACTCTATACTGATTATAGATCTATGTCATAATTAATTTTATGTGAACATTCCAATTTATTTATTATGAATTATTCGTTATATGTCTTTTTTATATAAAACTTTGTAATTTGTGGTAAACTGATAACATATGTTAGGATTACAATTTCGGGGTTTATAAACTTACAGACAAAATGAGTATTTTATTTATAATAGTGGTTTTACTGCTACAATATAATACATTTAGGTTTTAGCTTATAAGCCTTCCCAGACAAAAATCATAATGAATAATATATATATATATTATGTAGCATTACATTATTATAAATAACGTGGTATTATTTTACTAATCAAAGCAACAGTAATCTGAATCACTAACTATTACTAAACAAAACTAACTTTTTTCATCAATTTCAAACAGAAAATGTTGTTAAGTGTTTATTAGCTAATCACTTAAGTTACCTCACTTAATCTCACATTTAACTCACTCAGATAATTTCATTGCACATATTTATGAATCAGATCGTATATTCAAATTTTGGTTTTGTGTGACATTTAATACTACCACCAGGAATTTTATTTCATTTCTTATGAAACCAAAAGAATATCTGTATTCTCAAAGACAGCAAAGTAAGATTCACATAAAAGAAATACAGCAATAAAGGTGGTATTGAAGCAGAATTACAATGGAGGCCCCAGCGAATAAATTATTCCTGGGAGAGGTTTAAATAAATAATAACAAAACAACCCTTAACATCAAGATATTCTGGTTGTTTACACATCTTCGACAATATTTAGAAAGATTATATAAAATGAAATAATTGTACAAACGGTGAGTCTTATTAGAATTGTTATAGCAAATAAACTGCGTGTAGAGTATTCAATTTAGTACAAGATGGCGTCCAATCTAACACATATTAAATTTCAGGTTTGTTACTTAAAAAGTTGTTGTCAAATGAAACCAAGTATTTCAAATTTGAAATTAATACATTAATTAGTTTTACACAAAAATCGAAGCAATAAAAACTTTTTAAAAAATTGACCTCATTTTATATAATTTAATTTTGAACACTGTTTAAACTATTCTGGAAAATGGGGACAACCTAATAAAAATATCTCTGAAACTTTAAAGTTACATTAATGAATTTCCTTTAAACCCTTTGAGAACAGCTGATATTCCGGGTTTGCTGAGGGGTAGTTTCAAGTAAACAATCCCTTCAAATAAAGGCTTATTGACGTGAACAATAAAATCAGAGTTAGAAATAAAAATCCTGTTATAATATAATATAGTGAATAGAATATAATGTATACATAATTGAGCATCTTTAAACAAATAACAACACGTTGTTGCTAAATATTTTAGTGTTTAAGGATGTCTCGTAAAAAGAGTATTCATTTATTTTGATGATGATGGTAAAAATTATACAGAGAACCCCATTGATATGTGATCCATTAGATTTAATGCTGAATTTAAAATAAATTAAAAAAAAAGAATAACAAAATTATATTACTCTTTTAAAAAAATAGTATTATGTTTCCAGCTAATATTTATATTTTGCGTTAACGGGCGTTCCTTAGCTCGACCATCCATTTAATTCCAAAAAACTGACCCAAATTTAGTTAGCAAAATACTATTTAGTTAGTTGTTTTAAGTTGACGACATAGTTTGCACGAGTTTCAGTTACTACAGCTAGATATTACAGTAATATTTTACTAATAATTTCATAGTTACAAATGGCATAATTTACTATGGGTAGCAATACCTTCAAAAATTACTTGAAGAAATTAAGAATATATTAATTCATTTTTTTAAATAAATGTTCGATGTAACTTTAATTGGGTACAAAGTTTATATTTATGTTATGTAGTTATTAACGTTCACTTCTGATTAACTTTTGAACATAATAATAAATTGAGTGTACGATTTTTTTTTTAAGGTCAAAATCAAAAGGAAACCTCGTCAGCTCAGTTAAGTGAATAGAACAAATCAACAGCACTACAGCAAAGCTAATTGATTCCATTTTGGTTTCCCAGTCACGTCTGAAGCCACGATACTGCAGTGTAACCCACTATACTAAACAATAAGAACAATTAGGTTAACATTTCATAGATTTTATCCTCCTTGCGTATTTCTGTAAAGATATATGTATCTGTTTGTTTTCAATTAAATAAGATACAAAGTAAACAGTCTTATTTTATTGAACTTTATGCATTTAGAACATTTTACTTTCTTTATCGTAACGTTTTTTATTTCACAGTGTAATAGTTGTAGTGAGCAGAGCTGGAAAATATATAAATGTTTGAACAAGCTGAAGGATTGTCATGTTTAAAAATAATTTTAAGTTTTCAGGTGTGGGGGTTCTCATTAAATAAATTACTAAATGGTTTTGTTTTCAAAATAAAACACTTTTGTTATATGACTTTATAAAATATTTTAACCTTAAAAACAAAAAGTAAATTTTTCTGATTAAGAATAGTTTTTTAGATTAAAGATGCAAATGTTTTTTGCTAAATCCATGAAATATAAATGTAGAATCACTCCTTATTATTTATTATTGGAGACAAAGCGAAATCAGAAGTGAATTTGTATTTGTAATTAAAAGTAGTTAGTTAGTACTAAAAACAAAATTTATATCATAAAAATGTAAATTCCATGAAATAATTTAAATAAACTAAAATTAATTCTTCTGTAAGCAACAATTAAACGACGATTGTACAGAGTTTATTCACAAATCAGTGTTAATAGGTTTCAAAGAAAACTTTTCGAAAAATGAAACAAGAAGTAAGTTGATGGAGATTAAATAGTATTCCAGATATTAATTAATTAATGCTTCGTTCAAGGATGGTACTTATTTTATTTAACTTTTTTACTGTCAAGTAGTGCATTTTATGTTGTCACACTCAAGAGTTTGTATTAAAAAATACTTAATGTTACACTGAAACATATCAAAGACTATTGGATTTATGAATAACTTTAAATAGGATTTTTTTACGACAATAATATGTAGAAACAGATATCTTGATTCTATTTAATATTAAACTTCTTATTTTTTAAATATAACATGTCGGTGTTTAAGTTTCCATATAGCAGTTACAGTTATGTATATAAAGACAAAATTATAAATTCATTACTTGTGATTTTTACTGTATGCCTAGCAATTTTTAACTATAATCAATAATGTAAAGACTTTGATAAATTAAGCTCTATTTATAAATGTGCTTCATGGGTCTCTAAAAGATGTAGACTTATATTGATGTCTTGTAGTTCACTAATAACATAAAAACAAACTACAATAATTTTGAAAAAAAAATAGTTGCTGATTTCCACAAAGTGAGTTTAATGAGAGGTTTCGAGAAAGGCGTTAAGAGAGGTATTTCAGGTGCTGCTTCAGTTTGGAGGATTATCTTACCAAGAGTAGTTCATTCCCTTTATTATTATTATTACTATTGTGCAGGATTAAACAATGAAACGTTACGTAAGGTCTTTCATTCAAGGTTTATAGTTGGTGCACATTTTATAAACACAATGCTACAATATGGCGCATTCGTGGATTGTTCATGTTATAAACAGCATGCTACAATATGGCACATTCGTGGATTGTTCATGTTATAAACAGCATGCTACAATATGGTGCATACGTGGATTGTCCATGTAATAAACACCATGCTACAATATGGTGCATTCGTGGATTTTTCGTGTAATAACACCATGCTACAATATGGCGCATTCGTGGATTGTTCGTGCAACACCATGCTACAATATGGCTCATTCGTGGATTGTTCATGTTATAAACACCATGCTACAATATGGTGCATTATGGATTGTTCGTGTAATAACACCATGCTACAATATGGCTCATTTGTGGATTGTTCATGTTATAAACACCATGCTACAATATGGCACATTCGTGGATTGTTCATGTTATAAACACCATGCTACAATACTTTTAATTCAATTTCAAACAAACAATTTACAATTACGCTCAACATAAAATTTAGCTAAACAGGACTTTAGTCATCATTTTAAAGATGCAATAAACTCATAATCAACAATCGTATATCGTTTTCAAGTAACTAATGTCTCTAAATATTTTCATAAAATTGTCACTGGCAATAAACTTTATGTACATCGCATTTATATTAAATGTGACTAAACATTCAAAAGCATATAAAAATCTCTATATTACGATAACACGTATGCAAAGATTGGTAGATTGATTTTGTTGATTTTTCAAAATAAAGTTCCTTAACTCATAAGATTCAAATGAAAATGTACTATTGTGGTATTTAACAACTTTATTAAAAATGCAACCTTTATTTTCAGTTCTAAACATTTATATTATTGAAGCACTACATTGATTTTTTATATTTTTTCTTCGTTATATTATTTATGAAATTTTCAGTGCCATTTTTTTCATTAAGTTTATTTTTAAGCGTGCATTGCCAGCACATTGCTTACACTATGGATTTATGGTTTTTCTCAGACCTCAAATTAACTATATGAATTACTCCAACTCAATAAATTAAATTATTTTATTATTTGATTAATACAAATTGTGTAAAAAATTTCAATCCCTTAGTCCCAATTTTATATAAGCACGTTCTGTACGTTAGTGATAATCTACTCATAATGAAGTTATGTATCGAAATAGGGGGGCATCAAACAGGATGTCGTAGGGTGGGTGGGCCCATCAATACATGTATTATAGGGTGGTTGGGGTAGTGAGTCAAGTCATGTTGTAAGATGGGTGGAGAATTCAACAATTCGTCTATCAATAAATTTAGGGAAATATTAAGAAATAATAAACTTCTCAAGCATTAAATAAATATAATTTAATCACTTTTAAAACATTTTTGCAATTTATAACTGTTAAATATTGTTGGGTCTAAAAGTTAAATCATATTTTAAAGCATCAGGCTTTAAAGTTTTTTTTTATTAGAATAACAGCTCAATAGGTTCTAAGCTATTCTATTGGGATTCATAGAATGGATTCAATGTTTAGTGTTTATTTTGTTTTAAGCTGGAGGAAAACCATCTTTTAACCTAAATTCGCATAAGTTCACAAAAACTCTGACACATAGGAAAGATAGTGTACACAGCATTAAAACGCTTGGAGACCACTTTTCCTTTGATATAAAAGTATTGTTTATCCTTTGAAAGTTATCAAAAACGTTTTTTTTTTTAGTATGTCCCCTTATTCCACTAATACAGGAAACTTATTTCAAATATTTTAATACAATATATTTTATGTTTATTTAAATATGATGTCTTATTTCCGTGTTGTTAAGACAGAAAACATATTTATGGCTTTTTAATTAATTTGAGATTTTTTGCCTTTAGTAACACAGAAATGTCTCTTAAATGAAGAGCGTGGATACAAGAGTGACACCTACTAAGGTATTTAATCAATGGACGTATTCTATGTCCAAGAAGAGACCAAGTTCCGACTTCTGGATTTCCCTATCAGCCTGTCAGCCTCGGAACAAACGGTCTCGCTTTTGTGTCGTCTCCAAATTCTCTGTCACTCCCTAGCGATAAACACTAGCGATCACAAGAATAGCCGGTTCGAAGACTGTGCGATACACCGATACAATCCAAAGTGCTTCCTGGTGCTGAATGCTGGAAAACCGATTCCGGGAACACTTTTGTTGCAGAGCATGAACCCAGATCTCTGCTCCGTACAGAAGCACGGACTAAATGGAGGACATCAGTAAGCAGAGCTTCCTTTGTTTTGGCCCCCCTACATTTATCATGAGTCTGCGAAGAGCAGTAACGTTCTTTGCTACTCTGTCGCTAACCGGTGCTATTATCTCACCGAAGCACGAACGTGATGCCAAGGTACTTTGCAAATAGTTTAGTCTCAACCTCCACGTCTCCTACATGCACAGGGAAGATGATGTTTATTCGCTTCTTGGTGAGTATCTCGATCTATGTCTTCCATCCAGCTTTTCATTGATCTCATGGCCGTATGCAGCTTGAGTTGAATCTGATCGAAGTGGCCGCTGAATCATTACGGTGACGTCATCAGCATACCCAACGAAGCAGGTCTTATCTGACATCTCAGATGTCAGCAAACTGTCGTATAACACATTCCAGAGATCTGGTCTAGGAATCAAGGCCTTGATGGGTTCCGAAAGTGACAGAAATGCTAGGAGGGCCATCCAGAGTGTCGTACAGCAAAGCACGGTCCTCAATAACAGTATAGTATTATAAAAGCGCCAAATGTAAGGCGTATTCTAGTATCTATCCTGACAGAACAGTAGCTCGGATATTCTGAGTCTAGGATTCCCGGGTTCCGCTTTTAGCGTATTCCTTTTTCTGAAAGATCAGTTTCCTTCATCAGCACTGTATAAGGTCAGACAAATCCAAGACTCATCGTTGCCAACTCATAGATCCTGCATTTAATATTGATACGTTCATGTTATCTTCTCCAATTAAAAAGTTCTTCCAATCCCTTTACCAACCCCGCGGTGTTTGGGGAAGAGAACTGGAGTTCAAAGGCAGGATACCAATCCGTTCACTAACTAGTTATACAGAGGTTCGCTTTCACGTCGGTCGACTCTACTCACGGAACACGACAGGTACAGTCAATCATGGCATTAGTTATCTCTGTTCCAATACCAAACAGTAAAACTTACATTCCATATTATCAGCAAATATGATATATATAGATCATGAGACGGTTTAAAACGTGCTCTGGACTATTAAAATAATTAAGTGCATATTTTGTATATTTTTTATGAATAATACACTAGCTTATTAGTTACACAAACCAAATGTATTAGTATAAGAATATTGCGGTCTGAATGATGTTCCTTTTATCAAAATAGTTAATTTGAGGGGGTTGTAGCGTCTTTGTGGTTGGGTTCACCCTATGGAAAATAATTTGTTCGTCTCTTATTTTTTCTTACTGAAGCCTTTCTTGTTTTTTTCTTCTTAATAGAGTTAGGAACAATGTTCATATATTGTTCGTATATATAAAAGCGCATTTTTTATAAACTTTATTCGTTAATTCATAAATCTAATGTATTAAAATATGAACATTATTTAATTTTTTTTTTTTTTTTATTCAAACTTCACTGTCTAGTTCACATAGTCCTACAGACTGTGAATGAACATTATTCAACGAGTGAAGTACCGACCGTTGGCTCTGTGGGAGTTCGAACCTTGACCTCCACAGTCCGAAGCCTTAGTTACTGAGACACCTTGCCGGCAATGATATTAATTGCACATTAACAACAACATTTTACGTAATTTAACTTATAATCGTATTTTATTGTTGTAATTTAATATAATAATAGTTTTAAGGGTAATACAAATTTAAATCAAACCATTTTATACTTATAGTTTTACCAAACAAATTACATTTATACATTACATTTTAATGAAATTTCTTACTGAAATTTGATTTTAATCTTAACATCATTGTATACCGCGTGCACTGCCAAATTATTGCGCTGTAAAATGGCGAGAGTAATGGTATCCTGATTGTGTATTTCCTTCAATAATAAAGCCCTTTGAACAAATACTAGTTTATTTTGTTTTGGGACGTAGATGGTAGAAATATGTATTACAATCAATCATTTCAGTGCATGTTTTCCAGCTATATACGTGTTAATCCACATTAACTTTGAGTTTTGAGACCAATCCCCCCACCAAAGCTGGTAAGCGTGCCAACCGGGGGATGGCTCAAAACAAGTCGAGCGATGGGATCACGGGTGGCAGTTGGAGGGTCAAAATAATACTCGGCAGCTGAGCAAAACTAATTTATTTTCAATTAAACCAACAAATAATCAAAACTTGGCAGAAGGCCACAATAAATAGACGCAATTAAATAAATAACAATAAACACTAAAATTAACAAGATTCACCAAAGCTACAAAAACCACAAACTCTACAAAAACCAAAATTAACAACTACATGGTGTATGGCCTATCTGCAGCCTAGCCAGAGACACCCCAAACGTAAGCAAATTTTAAGCCCCAAATAAAAGTGAAAATTTAGAAAACTTCTTGCAAACAACAATTAAACCGGCAATTTAGCCCAAATCCCATAATTCCACCGGGCCAGGGAGTAAGCCCGAATCCCTGGGCAGCTCCGAATTAGAAGTTAAGCAAAAGCACAATAATCCCCTTTTGGTGAGTTGAAAAATTAAACAATTAAAAAGAAAATCTAACACGGTACCGTTCGAGTAAAAATGCACTTCAAGACATCTATAATACAATTAACAACAACAAAAAATAAATAACAATCACTAGGCCTAAACATAACAATAAATAATAACAGGATGTAACAATGGAGACCTAACAAATATAAAAATCTAAACAAATGTAACAACCAAATAAACTAATTAAACTAAATAACAATAAATATAAATAAATAAATATTAACATCAAAAAAAACTTTGTGTATTTTAAAAAGTTTTTCTCTCTTTAATAAAAAAATATAAGTCCCCCCATGGCTGTTTCATCAAATCACTGTCCAGTTTAGAAGGCCACATAAAGTTCCACAAACATGTTTTTTTTTCTTCTTTCATTTTGCACCTTTTTTTTCTTTTTAAATTAAACGCCCCCCAGCTCAGCCGCCGGGAAAATAAGCTTGAACGCACTGACCTGAGGACAGAAGTCTTCTACCCAAAGAAGTAGAGAGGGCAGCACGGGGCAAACTTGCTCAATCACATGGTCCCCAGGCCAGGCTCGCAGTGTGGTAGGTAGAACTTTGCCCGGACGACCGGCTGAGGGTTGAAACGTCCTACTCAAGGACCCTGGACTGCAAGGTCAAACACAGCCATTAAACACAGTCCAGCCATCACAACAAAATATTACACATAACCACTAAATATAAGGGTGCATGATTTAACAAAACTGGACATGAAGAGCAAACAAGACAGTGAAAGATTAACTTTATGCTATGAATAATTATGTTGGCAAACTCAGATTTAAAACCAATTACAAGTTAACAAATTACCAAAGAATAAATTACGTATATGGAACTAAAAAAAATGACAAACTGAATACTAGGCTATGGATACAGGAGCAATATGTTATAACATGAAAATCAAACTAAAGATAGGCTAGGTATTGTCAAGTAACAAAAATATGATATATCGGTAACTCCAACTGAAAAAAGGCTCAATAAACATTATACAGAATTACAATTGAAAATAAAACAAGATATAATAAAGCAATTACTGGTAAAACTGTAACATTGAGCACATGGCTTTAACCTAGTCTGAGAAACATCTAGACAAAGAACACAAAATTTAACAAACCCTGAAACACAAGCAAGAACGATTAATATTATTGAAACAAAATGTTCTCACCAAAAGGGTGATTAAATATTAGAAATTACAAAAGAACACTTACGTTTTAGGAGCCTTAGCCGAACATGTCTATTTCTGCAGGCAGCACAAGACAACTGAACAGACAGGCCAACCTGACCGAAGCTGCTGGAACACGGAACGAAACGGAACTGAGCCAACGGCCACCAAAGTACGCGAATCACCGGGCAAAAGCGAATCTCAGGCAGCCCGGCAGACTACGACGGAAAAAACGAAATGTACCGGTCAAAAGACCCGGTACAGTTTTACAATCATATTCAAGTCACAGAACCTGATGATTAACCATAATAGTAAATTTAGGATGCATATTTTGTAAAATGACATAGGACATGTTTTATAAACTTGTTTATTGACATTCAAAATGATACATTTACTTCTAAATAAATGTAAAAGAATTTTAAAAGTGTTATTTGTTCATTCATTAACGTAAATAAACAATATGTTTACTACAATGAGACAACTTACTCATACACAAATAAGTATAAATAACGGTGTAATGTTTATAACGTAATTGTGAAGTATACGTATCCAACAAACTCTTGGTAAAAACATAACCTAACAACCTACACTTCAGTAACAAGCGAGGGTTTAGTGGCCGAGTGGACTCAATAGCTGTCAGCAAGACTTGTTTTATGCTGTTCCAACCCATCTAAGAACTGGCTTTCGTTGAATTTTATGGATGCTCAAACCCTTCCATATTGTAAAGATTTTATTATATCGATTGTTTTTCTTCGTTTCCAATATTTCATACCATAGAGAGTCCCAGGACATAGTAATTCTGTCCACATATATAATAAAAAAGGAAAATCTATTTATGACTTATGTATTGGGATTTTATTACCGAACACCTGAAAAAAAGGAATGGAAGTTTTTTCCAATATCAATGTAAAATATGCTAGCGTGGATATACTTGACATTTTGAACGGTTAGCTCGAATATTATTCGCGATACTACGTTAAAATTATATTTGCATAGTGATAAAGTGCATAATATTTCAGTTTACTGCAATTTATAAATAGATCTATGTTGAAATACGATTCTAAGAGGTTAAAAATGTATGATTTTATCAAAATGGACGATTAAAAATATTATTATCCTGTTTATTACTGAAACATATGGGTCCAAATTAGCTATACATAATAATGTATCGTTACTTATATTTATATATTTTTGTGATAGATTATTTTTTGTAAACAGAGGAGCCTTTTATGCACTTATGGCTGCCGCACACGACACACTGCTGAGTCAAATGGGCTTATTAGTTCACTGTATTGTACTGGATTGCTGTGGCCACAGATCCAAGGCGGTGGACCGACAAATTGCAGATTTTAAGTTGTTTTTTATACATCGTGTCTTATTAGAGCGATATGCGCTGCACCCACACCCCCACCTGTACAAATACAGTTAATGACCCTCCCACCCACCCGAACATATACAGTGTTGTGCTCCCCACTCCTGCAGTCAGTAGGCTACATCTAAACATATACTCTTCACAACACTACAAGTTGATCAGAAACTCTTGTTTGAGATTTTGGTTTTTATACTGCGATATTATTTTCAGTTCTGTATCTCGTGGTAAATAAGGTTAGTATTGAATGGTTTATTCATCGCCAGAGTGGGTAAAAAAAAAAAAAAAATAGCGGAAAGTAACTGCGGGCACGCGTTATAATTTGTCAACCGCTCATACTCAGCGGTTTGCCGCATGCCGCAACCACGATGAATAAAACGGACCTGAGTATTACATTTTGGAAATAAATTGTGTTTCATTGTACTGAATTATCTATCTTACCTAAAACGATTGTTAGTTAATATATGAAATGGCAATATCGAACATTGTGTTGTCTAAAATATAAAAAATTGAAAATCAGTGGTGTCGTCAAACACTTGACGTAGTTTCGTTTGAAGTGGCCTTTTCTTTATATTTCTTGTGTACCTTAGTGCTGAATCAGAAACTTTAAACTAAACCAAAACTATCTCAGAGGTAAGCTAAAGTCCAAAACATGAATGCAACTTGAACGAAATTAGGTCTATTCATTTAGTGGTTGGTTTGATAAGTGCAAATATAAATAATAAGGTCTGATCAAATAATTAACCATTTAAAGGATTTAGTCTCTAAAAATAATAAAATAGTTTGTTTTTGACTCTACTTTAAATATTTATGAGTTTAAATATATGGGCTCTTAGACCTTCTGGAATTCACACCGTTCAATAATTTTGTACAGGAAATTGTCATAATTTTCTACATTAACTCTTAGAGTCTAAGACCATTAATTAACTTTAAAAACTGGTATTTTATCACAATGTACCATATCATTAAAAGCAATAATGAATATAAATTTGAAAAAGAATTCAAGAACTACATATTTTATTTCCTGGTACATAGTAAAAAAAAAAAACAATAAGATATAATTTTCGTTTTTTACCCCTTTGAGCTGTTTTTTGTCAAATATAGCTACATATTTACAGCACTTCATCCGATCTAAAGTTATTTTTATTTAAAAAAATAATCCAATTTAACAAATGTTTTATGTGTTTAAGAAAAGTCTTAACAAACTTTAACTTTATATATTGAATAATATTATAATGTACAGTAACATAAAAAGCCAGCAATGCATGTATGTATTTTCCTGTATGTTTTTTCTTACAGTTTTGGTTTCCATTTAATCGGTCGTACTTTACATTTCAACTGTACTGACAGTGATTAGCTTATTTAGAGTGTGTAATAATATTCTGAGCTTGAATGTACAAACTACTTTTGTTGAATAACTGTTAGTCAGTATATCTAAAAACATAGTTTGCCTTTGAATGTAGGCTAAAAGGCGTGTTTTTAATAAAAATAATTGTTAAATAGCTTCTTATTTTCTATCTTGGAAAATATTAAATATATATTTTCCTATATTAATCTGATTTCCACAAAAAAGAAATAAATAATTAATAAAATTTATTTTATATGAACTTTTATATTCAATGCCATAAACTAAAATAAATATATAAACACAGAATAATTTATATTCTCAATACTTTTTCCAGCACAGTGTTAGTATAATAAATTTATTTAAGCTTTATCCAATCACAAAGAAAAAGGAACAGAGGTCACTTTCTGATGGCAGTAGCGATTGCCTCAATGACAGTTATAAATATATTTCAACTAATTTACATGTTTATAAATTTGTAATAACAATTACTACGTTACCATTAGAAGTAAAGATTTGTACATTTATCCTTGAGGATTTTACAGGAATTAAGAATAGCTGACAAGGTACTTGTCCTGCCATCGTATGGCAAATTGGAGAAATAACTACTTGACACACATCCAGCGCACTATTGGATGCGACCTCCGTTTCTTTTTTCTCTGTCACCCAAATTCAAGTCATATAGCCTTTTTGCATCAACAGATGTAGTATTTCCCTAGGGGTGGTGAAGGGGCTAGAAATAAATTATAATCATACATTCGAATGGTCACTGATTACATTTAATCTAAAAGTGGTTTTGTTACTACAATGAACTTTAATTTCGAAAATTATGCTTATGATGAAACAATCCAACAAAGTTTCGCTTCATTCAGTAATTTATTTAATATTATTATTACTATGGATAGGTGTATTCACGAATGGAGAGATAAGGAGAAAGTAAAACGAGAGGGCCCCCTGGTTGTGTTCAGTTTTTGCTTTTCTTATAACCTTGCACAGTTATATTAACTTATGTATAAATTTATATATGTATGCTAATAATGTTTAAATTTATTAAAGTATTAAATACATGCAAAAGATAAACTCTCTGCACTTAGCCTTTACAGAATGACAGTAACATAAAATGTAGAGGATCACACACTTCTATATACGTACGTTGGAGATCTGTAAAGCTGTAATACGCCAGATTAGCGTGCACTAAGTAACGTGGCGGAATGTATATTATCGACTTAATACTTAATGACGCAGCTGCTGTAGAATCACTTATCACTTCCTCAACTGGGAAGTCACGCAACCGTTACAAGTTTGATTGAAATAATCCAACCTGTAATTAGTTGAGACACTTAGACACTTACAAGTGAGTCTTCCTCGACAGCTGTTTCGTTACTAAGGTGTAGACTTGCAGCACTCTAGTCGTTACGACACGCAACGTGCAATACTGTACAGTGGTAATTATAAGTTCATACAGGTGTAACCTCGACAGAAGCTGGAGTTAAAGGTTAAAATCTTATTTTACCATGCAAAATAAGGGCCAATAAGACCTCTCCAAAACTTAACCTGGGGACCACCGTTAAAGGTAATTCACGAATTATCCAGTGACCAGTGACTGATCAGGTGAGCTACGTGCAAGGACTGATCCTGAGCATTTTGTCAGCTTTGAACCATAAGATGTCGAAATAACTTTCATCTATATGGCCAATCAGTGACTCTAAACAATGACATCTCGGCTACCTAACAGTCATAAATTAAAATAATACCCAATTGGACGGATTGGGTATTATTTTAATTTATGACTGTTGGGTAGCCGAGATGTCAATTTGGAGCCGCTAATAGACGGATTGGCTATTGTTTTAACTAATGACTGTTGGGTAGCCGAGATGTCAATTTGGAGCCGCTAATAGACGGATTGGCTATTGTTTTAACTAATGACTGTTGGGTAGCCGAGATGTCAATTTGGAGCCGCTAATAGACGGATTGGCTATTGTTTTAACTAATGACTGTTGGGTAGCCGAGATGTCAATTTGGAGCCGCTAATAGACGGATTGGCTATTGTTTTAACTAATGACTGTTGGGTAGCCGAGATGTCAATTTGGAGCCGCTAATAGACGGATTGGCTATTGTTTTAACTAATGACTGTTGGGTAGCCGAGATGTCAATTTGGAGCCGCTAATAGACGGATTGGCTATTGTTTTAACTAATGACTGTTGGGTAGCCGAGATGTCAATTTGGAGCCGCTAATAGACGGATTGGCTATTGTTTTAACTAATGACTGTTGGGTAGCCGAGATGTCAATTTGGAGCCGCTAATAGACGGATTGGCTATTGTTTTAACTAATGACTGTTGGGTAGCCGAGATGTCAATTTGGAGCCGCTAATAGACGGATTGGCTATTGTTTTAACTGATGACTGTTGGATAGCCGAGATATCATTTTTGGAGCGGCTAATAGAAGGATTGGCTATTGTTTTAACTCATGGCAGTTTAAACAATAGCCAATCTGTCTATTAGCGGCTCCAAAAATGACATATCGGCTATCCAACAGTCATCAGTTAAAACAATAGCCAATCCGTCTATTAACGACTCCAAAAATGACATCTCAGCTATCTACCACTCACTGGATGGAGAAATAATATATAATCACTCAAGCAATGTTGTCTTGATAGTGGTCACTTAACCTTGCACTCAGTAATAAAAAAAAGTGTAATTAATAAAACTAAGAATATTTCTCAGACTATTCAATGGACTTATTAATATTGTATTTTTCTTTTTTTTATTTACTATAGTTCTGATAAACATTTATTTAAAGTATAGCAAAGTAGATGGAAGTAAAAGCCTCTGCAGTGATGAGTCACAGCTACAGGCAACTCGACAGTTGCAACATAAACATGCAACACGAAAACAATCAGTTCGTTATAGTATATATCGAATATAGTATAGTTTTGAGGTTAAGTGGTAGAGAGGACTATATAGTCCTAACTTCGCATCCAAATAAAGCCATATTTCATTTCATTTATATCACCAACCATCATCATAATCTCTACAGCACGTGCATAGAACTGTCTCTTGATATGAAAAAATATACATGGTGTAATGTAGTGTAACTAATTACATTCAGTATTGTTTGACCATTTAAGGTTATTCAGAGTAAACAAGTTTGGGGAGTGAACGTCATTGTGTTCAATAGATTGCAATACCACGTTATATGGTATCTAAAAAATAATTTTAATATATTTAAAGACGTCATAACAGTAAATTATAATGTGTCCTCTTCGGCATTTAAAACTATCGTAGCCCAAAACATACTTCTATAAGTCGCTAAGTATTTTATTGGGCACCAATTTTAACAAACATTGCTGCAACCTATAAGCTAGTCTTACAGAAAACTAAAGGCTCTAAAGGCTACTCCTATAAATCCTAATTGCAATCTTTAAATATATTTATTAGAAAATCTTATATTAGCTATTGAAATTTCCTGTACATGTGTATTAAAATATTACTGAAATTCATTCCAAAAACCACTTTGTTATATAACAATCTAAATCTTTTTATTCTGTCAAATACGATTTGTTGACTATAGGGTGTCATCAAGTGGGAATGGAATGTCCTTAGTCTTTAAAATACCTTCTCAGGTAAAATGTCTTCGACTTTCCTATTAGACCTTCCCACCTATGTCCCACCTTCACAGCTATGTCATTTCACAATTTTAAGTTAATAAAGGCAGTTGATATCGTTGGTTTATGATAACAGAGGAAATTCTTATATCCTTATTTATAATATTGTTCCATGTATATAGACAAAATAACTGTAATAACAAATATAATAAATATAATTTATTTTTAAGTTGTATTGATAAGTGTTTTACATGTATTGAGTATATACTACTAACAGATCGTATAGGTGAACAATATTTTAAACTGCACTTAGTTCATACGATATCCTTTACAAGAGACAAGCCACAGGTTCAAAAACCTGAACCATCCGGTACAGTCGCTGTTCCCGGTTAACGAAAATACGTCATATCTCCTGAGGATACTAGAAATATAATAAAAATACAAATTAATATACGGAAGTTTGTTTATAATACTAACAAACATGTTAGTATTATCTATGTATTAAGTACTGTACTTATATTAAAATATAAGAATAAAAACTCAATTGTTATGTTATCTCGTCAAAGCAAAAAGTCAACGAAATTTGTGATTTTTTTATATTTTCTCATTTTGTATACCAGTCTCCGGGTTATACGGGCGTAGGGGATTCAGTAAGAGATCCGGATTGATGAAGTCTGGGTTAACGGGGTTTTACTGTAGTATACATTTAATACATTAATGTATTAATGATGAATATGTATCAGTATCTCAACATGAGAATAACCTTCGAGAAAATCTGAAGTAACAAGTCAAACTTGTATTTAAGATAAATAATGTATTATTTAAGGTAAATAGAAGCCAAAAAATACAAAATTTCTAAATAAGATAATTTAACAATGGAGTCTAAAAGAATTCAAATTTAAAACATTAAATTATTTTTTAATTAATTCAACAACATCGTTATTCTTGTTAAAAATAACATACAGCATCCCCTTTGCAAACACTGTTTTCAAGTATACGATGAATAAACTAAAGTATTTTTACATCACAATTTTTAATGTATTTTATTGATAGTTCGATTTTCATAAATTAATTTAAAATAACTTTGTAACGCACATCTAAGAAACGAGTAGCTCCAATCTATTATAGTGTGATGCACCCCAAAGTGAAACAGAGGGAAAGCAGAATGTTGCAAGAGTAATATCCCCAATAAATCAACAGCGAGCGCGTTGTTTCGTGACTGTGTCACATACTGGAATCTCTTCGTGTTTCCCAGTCCATAAGGGTTGTTTATCTCAAAATAGAATTTATATTGTTTTATAAAAAAGAGATTTACGAAAAAAGCCACCCATGTTTAGTTTGTAGTCAAACATGCAGGAAACACTTGATAAAAATAAAAACACTTAACAAATTATAAAGTTTTGTAAAATAATGTAAATGTAAAATTTTAACTGAGTGTCAGACTTGTCAGTTAGCTGAAAACCAGACCAACACAACGTGATTCGGTTTCCACGTAAAGCTGTAGGTTCCATAGTTGCACTGGCTATTGGGCTATTAATAAATAGTCCTTTCTGAGCTAAGTTGACCTCAGATCGTAACAATGACTACACTCGATCATCTGCACTCATCACACTCATTCACTCCTCAATCTCTACGATTAGCGTCTTAGAAATGAATTTTAATAATAATAATGAATACTAAAAATGTTGAGTAATGTAAAGGGAACGTACAAGAAAACAAGGATAAAATGTGGGTTGTATATTGTAGAAAATAGAAAAGTTTTGAATGAGTTCACTATTAAACATTTGTTCAGGCTATTATATGCAAGTTAAAACTTACCAAAATAAAATTGAATTCAGTTATTGGAGCACTTAGTATTATTTTCTAAATTTAAAGAATAATATTTGAAGTCTTAAAACGTGTTTTAGTCGTGTTAATTTGTTTTTCTTTTTTTTCTCGTAATTCCTCTAAGTAACATGTTCATTTACATTACATCATGTCTTGTGTGAGAGGGTGAGTGGGTGGGTCTAACTATTTTTTAAATTGTTTTCTAAGAAACAATTTCAATTCTTATTACAAAGCAATGTTATTAGTATTGCTACAACTTTACCTTGGAGGGAATGATGTGATTTCATATTTTTAAACTCTTTTAGTCCATACTTTAGCCCATTTATTTTTCTGTCAAGAAAATTGTTTCTAAATGTATAAACTTTTAATCTAATTTTTTTTTTCAAATTTGGTAATTTTAACTTTACGAATATTCTTTATCCATCTCCACACTCGCAGGTAATGATGTCACAGTAAACGTGTTTCATATTTACGTTCCCAAACTTTAGAAGAGAGACTTTTAAACGAAATTAAAAAACAATGATAGTAACATAGTTCATAAATAGTTATAGAATCTGTTATAGAATGGAAATATCCTGTATCCACCAATTCGTATTTCGTAATAAATAATTTATTTGTCTTTAAATAGCTCAACTTTTTGAAATTCTAGGTACTTCCTTCTTGGAGTATTTAAAATTAAATATAATACCCAGTTGTATCCTCTTAAAAGGCTAATTTTACGTAATTTTGTGGAACAAATAACTAAAAATAATTTTATTTTATTTTACAAACGTTTAAACCCATAGTAATACTTGACTGATTGTTTTCCGTACAATTTATTTTACTAAAAGAATATACCTATTTAATTTTAACACAATAATTTTACTCATAACAATCCCGTATTAAAATACTCCAATTTTATAAAATGTAGATAAAGATAAACAATCCTATTGGTAAACAATATGGTATGCAATGCATGGTAAAACCACTTAATAGAGCTTTGCAGTATTTAAATCATAGCGCCTTCCAACGTTATTATGCAATTCACGCTTGACAGGCCTGTATCTGAATCACGGACAGTGCCGTTGCAGTTTTCGCCTATACAAACATAATTGTTATTGATCATCTACCTACTTGGATATAGTGTATATGTCAGTGCTGTCCAGCTTGTACCTAATAGAGGGCCAGATATTTTTGGAATCTTTTTGTGGGGGCCAGGATTTTACGACGACGTAGTGGGGCGTTACAGTAAACTTTTTGACGAAATATAGTATACTAGGGAACACCCCTGCACGCTTCGCGTGCCAACCCAGATGCTCGCTGTGCTCGATACACCTCAGTCTTCGGCCTCGATATTTGACTTTTAAATACAAATAATAGTGGATTAACTGTATAAAGTAAATTCACATTAAATTTATTGACAGAATCTCACTCACGCTACTTGTGTTGCTACCTATTTATTAGTTATTTTTGTGCAACAGCTGAAGATTAAACTCTGTATCAATAGTATAATGTCACACCTTTAAAATAAACATGTTTATTTGTTTAGAAAAGAGCTGTTCTTAATTTACTAAAATCAACCCAATGTTATCCTTACGGAACCCTCTTTTAGGGGTGGTTTCTTCCCCTGAGCAGTATTTCATCAGGATGAAAATACTTTAATTTTCCAATTTAATACCTAAAGAAACAGTGTACAAACTTTCAGATCTCTACCTACATGGGAAGTTGAAGAATTAGTAATGAGTGAGTGAAGACTTTGGCTTTTATATATGGAGATAATTTAAATGAACTCATTTAGCATACTTATTATGCGATTTATATTTGAATTGTTAAATAATATTTATTTTACAACTTACTTTCATTTTTATTTACATTTTTATTCCTTTGCTTTTATTTACAATTAATAAAAACAATTGTTGTGTTCAATTAAATAATATTGTACAATATTACATATATTTGGACACTTGAGTATTTACATGAAATTTTTATATTGCTAATGTAGGTATTACAAATAATGAAATAAATATTTTAATTAATTCACGCGTATTATCTTTAACCATGTTTGCTATTTTTAAACCATGAAATATCCACAAATGGTTTAACATATCAACTAGCTATCATGAAATAGTTTCATTTAGTATCCCCTAAAAAAACTGTACATTGAGGCTTTGTGTGTTCTGACACTAACTTATCAGGGTCTATATGAATTCCCTTGTTGAAATAATCAATATGTTTTCCACATGACTATATAAAAGGCAGTTTCTGTAGTTTGACTTGATGTAATATATGTGGAAAAGTCTTTGTGTATATATACTACCAAACATAGATTTTATGTTTAAACCAAAAGCTCGTAAATTTTTCCATCAGTGGTAATACAAGTGCATTTGTCAAAACCTTCAATTTGTTCTACTGTGCTCTTGACAATTCGATAAATACAAATTCCCTTTGTTTCATGAAACGAGGCCATCTTCAAAAGCTCTTCATTACAATTGATATTGCCATAAACTGTGCGAATGAATATTAAATTCTGGGTAGTGTCAGATATATCTGTACTCTAGTTTAAAACTATTGACAAATATTTAAATTTACTAAATATTCCATAAATAGCATTACTTATTTTCATGCCAATCTCAGAGACTCGACGAGCTATACCGTCTGAGGACACAAATGGACGCTGGCAAGTCTTTTGCACATTTTTCGTCTTTAAATGACTCACCGACAAAAATAACAAATTTTTTATTTAATTCCCCATCAGTAAATGTTTTCCCCCAGTTTGTTAGATACAAAGATGGATGCCTTAATAAATGAACTTTAACACTGAAAAACAAACTTTTTTATTTATTTAGCATTACCTTTAATTCGTTTAAAATTAAATTTCTAGAGTCATCTGTAGTTTCGGTACTGATGTCTAATGTCAGTTATCTTGATTCTGTGCTCTTTGATGACAGCTGTCTCTTGCTAACCCACTAAACAATGCGGTCCACTCTTACTCCTAACAGTCTTGCAAGTCTCGATTTTGTTGGTCAATGTTTCGACTTTTAATACTACCCATTACAACAAACACAAGAAATATTGAAACTACATAATTATGCACATTTCAAGCTTCATCTTAATGAAATAGTTTTATTTTCAGCAGGTCTTGTTTAGGCTAATGTTCTAATGTAAACGTCAATATGTATTTCTATTTAATATATTATTTTTGTCTTGTTAAAACTGATTTTCATATGTAATTTAATTTTGTATTTTTGTCTGCCATAATTGTTTTGCAGTAAGCTCTGTAATTCATTTTCACTTTTTATAACGTGTCATATTTTACAGGCTAGGTCTAGCAAACCTTTTCAGGCTTTTGCCTGATATTGCAGGATTTTAGAATGTAATGCCTAGATATGTAAAGATGTTTTCCATTGTTCATATTTTGCTTAATTAATGTTCGTCTAAAAGGTTGTACTTAGTTATTACTTGGGGTAACACTCTTTCGTTAGTAATTATGTAGTTTCTATCTACCTTTTTTTTACAAAATTGCCTTTTGATATTTTTATGACAGCTTTTGAAAGTTATTAAAGTAACTTTTTTATATCGCTTTTATTATTTTTTTTCTCGCATCGTGTGGAGCTGGACTAAAAATGTTGTGTGCTTTGCTGCTTCTTTAGCCCTAGCTCCGGGGTTGGAGTGTGAAGGACGGTCACCTGCATGGCTACTTTGACTGCTGTTTCCTGAAGGCGCAGCGTGGAACCTACGGGCCTGGCCAAGCCTCCTACTCTGCGACACAGAGGCAGCCATCCTTCCTGTTTTCTGCGCTCTCCATTCAACGGCTTCTAGATTTAAGACTTTGTCAAGCAGGTGCACAACTCCAGTTTTTATCCGGTCTTTCTGGCCTCCACCATGAACTGGAATGTCACCAGTTTTTGTAGGAGACTTTTTAGCTGTTGTCCTTTGAAGAGACATTTATTATTGAAGTGAAATTTTACTGATTTTGCTGCGAGAAACATATTACGATTTTTGTTTTTATGAAAATTTGTTTTAGTTAAATATTTTGTTTAGTTTATATTTTTGTGTGTGTGATTTCTGGTAATTTTTCAAAGAATGGGGTTCTCATGTAATTGTGCACTTTGTAGTTCCCATTAGTAGCCACCCTGTCACCTGCAGTATTTCAGAGGATAATCAGTAACTTTAACATTTTTGTCTTATTTTTGTAACCCTTCCAAATTGGCTAACCTCGTTTTTAGGCCCAAAACCCCAATCATATAGATGTCCGTCTATATTATATTATAATAAATGTTCCTTTTTATTTCTTATTTTGTTCATGATTTTAAAGGTAGTCTACTTTTCTGTTTATTGTCACTATGTATTTAAATGTTTATGCTAAACTTTGTTAATTGTTATCTAATTTACTATTGTTATATTTGTTCAAAGCTCTATATTTTAAAAAAAAAGTGTTTTATTAGGCCTATTCTATTTTAATAAACGTTAAATAGAACCATATTTTCTAGTGTTGACATTTGACAGTCTTGTTTCCTTTTGTCGTTTCTTTTTTATTTTTGTTATTGCCTCGAGGCCATTTCTTAATATAAACATCTGTATTTATTTATAAAGATTTTGGTAACTTTTCACAAATGATCGACATAGTTTAGTCTGAAAATGTTTAATTATTTTATTTGTGACTAGGATCTAGGACGTTTTTTTATTTTATAAAATAAACAACATTTTTACCTTTCAACTTTAGCTTTTGTTCTGTGTACTCCTGAGTCCGGTGCCTTTGCACACACCCTCGATGGGTCCAGTTTTGATTATACAAAGGTGGGTTGTAGTTTTCAGGTCTTCACTCTATGGACTCATGGCTCCCACGAACTCGGTAAGGTTACAATCGCATTTTATGTGTATAAACTTGGGTGCGAAACCGTGTTTGCGAAAAGAACCAGTTTTAACAAATTTCAAGGGTGGCGCTTCCCATCTCACCCACGACATCTCAAAGGACACCATGGTCTGTTGATTCTTGAGGTATATGTCAATTGAAATCTAAGGAAACACAACATAGTTACTTCACTTCCTTACTTCAATGAACTTTGTATTTTTGAACTTTTTTCCTAGTTTATCTACGCCGGAGGCAATTTTACTTTTCAGTACTAACGTTGTTAAGGAACAACTGTCCAAACCCTTTAAGCAAATGTCAAGTGGACCTCCCGGGATTTAAACCCGTGACCTTCTACATATGTAGCAAAGTGCTAACCACTATACTAGCAAGAGGCCTATTTGATAGTCCCGATCACCAATTAGGCCCAATAATTTTGGACATTAGAACCAAGAAGTTCTGTAACCTAACTATTTGGGGACAAAATATTGAGGAGATTGTAGACGATAGGATCTATCCTCAGTTCTCTTCATACCAACATGGCGTCCACTCAATGGTTTCCATCGACAAGGACACTACTAGAGAAGTCAACATGTCCATGTTGGATGGTAGTCAAGGTTCATATGTGGTGTAGGGAGCAGAACTGAGTGTCAGGCTTTTCAGTTAGCTGAAAATCAGACCAACACTATGTGGTTCGGACTCTACGTACAGCTGTAGGTCTCTTAGTTGCCCTGGCTATTGAGCGATTAATAAACAGCTTTTTTTGAGGAACAGTCAAACTTAGTTAGAAACAATGTTTACACTCATTCGTCTCTCATATTCGCCCATATCTTGACGATCGGCGTCATGAATTAATAATGAATAGTAACGAATAAATAATTTAATTTCCATCCAATAATAATTGTAATAATGGTTTCATGAATATATACAATTAATATTACAATAATTAAATTATGATTTCAAAATCATATTACGTTTGTTTAATAGTTTGTATAATTTGTTCGTGTAAATGAAAACATATTTATATAAAGCAATGATAGTTACCACAAAGTTAATCGTTAAGATCTCTATAATTAAACCAGCCATTTAGTGTCTCGTTTGTTTGCCTCAGACTTAATTACTGTCCCCAGGGCTCAGCGATGGAAACAGATGACGCCCCAGAGCTGAAATGTTACGTCATCACAATACTAATGGTTGTCGTAAGACTGATAGTCCCTAATGTCGAGTCTCTCTTTTGAACCTGTCATAATACTATCTTGTACTATATACTGTGGTGTTTTTCATATCAGAATTGGGTCAGTGTTCTTGAGGTAGTTCATAGTTTTCTTTTTCGTATTTTTTACGGATGGAAGTATTTTTGCTTTTTTAAACCAAAAAAGGCCTGGTCTAGTCTATAATAACTAAAAAACATTATGACACAGTTTTTCGTTACCATACTATTGCACAGTAATAATTTCAGAGTACTGTCTTATATGATTATTGTAAATTGTGTTATAACACGCTCTTTTTATGTGTACAAATACACAGTTTAATAAAACTATTTTCACCTACAAACTACTCATATTATAACTCAAATTCCTGTATATTATTTTTACTTCCAATATAATATGTTCTCTTAGTTGTACCTAAGATATTTGAAAAGGTTGTACACAGTTTTTTATAAGAGAATCTGCCATCTTTTTTCTCCTCATTAGAATGGCTTCATGAAAGATCAGTCTTCTGTTAAGAAATTTTTCTCGTTTCTTTCAGTCACAGTTTGACACCATTTATTTAGATTTTCAGAAGGCGTTTGATAAGCTTCCTCACCATGTATTTAAAAAAAAAGCTCCGTGCATTTGGATTTTCCCCGGACCTTATTCAGTGAATAAAAACTTACTTTTTGGATAAGACATTAAAAGTGCGATTTGCTGGTACGTATTCAGAGAACTTTGTTGCCAGTTCAGGAGTACTACAAGGGTCTATCTTGGGACCTTTGTTTTCCTTGTTATTTATTAACGACATTATATATTTCCTGAACTGAGCAGTTCAGCTCTATGCTGACGATATTAAAATATATATATGCAGTTTGATAATACAAAATACCAGATTGCTCCTCAATCTTATAACGATTCGGCTGTTAGGTGGGCTAAAGACAATTTACATATCGCTCAACCTAAGCAAAACAGGGGTGGTTTCGTTCACGCGTAAAACTAATCAGTCATTCTTCTTTTATGACATTAGTGGCTGTAGAATCTAAAGAGAGGATGCTGTTCGCGTCCTCGTTGAATCCAAGTTAATCTTCTCTGAAAACGTAAATTGCGTTATATTAAAAACTAGGATGAACTTGGGTCTCGTCATTTGGATCGCCAGGTATTTCAAAGATAAGCACGTTTGTTTAACACTGTACAAGTCCTTGGTCTGAAGTCACACTGAGCATGCCACTGTTATATGGAATAGGTAACCTGAAAAGACAACAATTAGTAGGAATAGAACAATACAATAATCAAATATTACAAAATGATGAAGTCTTACGACCCGCAGTGACGATGGCGTCTAGACGTCCCAGGCACGAAGTGAGGATGATTCAATCCAAATGCAGTGTCTACGAAGTTCCCTCCAAGGTGATAAAACACGGGGAAAAGACAAACATACACACTACACGCTCCGAGATCACCAGGAATGCGGTGACTCAGGTACGGGGACGTACGGTCATGGGGTGTTTTATTGTTGTAGGTACAGGTGTTGTAGGATTCTGGTTAGGTGATGCCATTAGTGTACTGAACTTTTTATCAAGTGTGTTATTAAGTAAAGGAACCCACATGGGTCTAACTTCTATGCTATTTTGACTGCTTACTTGTGGATTATTTAGTTTCATAAAGGCACCTTCGATGAATTTACGTTTAAAAAGTGTGTTTCTCTGTGAAGTATTTTAGTATTATTCCAGTTAAATCTCTTTTCATTGCTCCAGGCATGTTCAGCTAATTTATAATGTGGAGTGTCTCCTTTTTTAATGTAATTTTTGTGTTCTCTTAGCCAAACTTCCAGTGATCTTTTTGTTTTCCCTATATATTTTTCATTGCATTCGCAAGTTCATTGCATACTACCTTTTTGGAGGATTGCTCCTCATTCTTTGGTTTAGTTTTTGTTACAAATTGTCTTAATGTGTTTTATGTGTAGAATAACGTTCTCATTTTGTATTTCCTAGCTATGCATCTAATTCTTTTCTGAAAGGTTAGGTGTATATTGAATGGACATGGATGCTTTACTTTTTTCTGTGTCAGTGGGTGTTAGTTTGTGTTTTCTTATTTGTTTGCATTTATTTATGAGATACTGAGGGTAGCCATTGCATGAGGTGTTAGCTTTCTACGTAATTTATAGGGCATATATTTTTTGTGTTTTCTTAGGGTTTGTTCAATTTTCCTTTCAAACGATTTAGTTGGGTCTCCTTTTAATAGTGTGTATTTTCCATCTTTAACACTACATCGCTCGAAAACACCACACATGTATGGCCTTCCCAAAATTCACAAACTCAACATTTCCTTACGACCTATTTCTTAGCTCCAGAGATTCTCCTGCCCGTCAATTATGCAAGTTTCTTCTTCCCATAATCCCTCCTTTGGCCAACAACACAACATAATACGTAAAGAATTCAATAGACAATTCTGAAACGACAAAAAACATGACTATAAATAATAATGAAATTCTTATCAGTTTTGTTGTAGTTAGCTTGTTCACTAATATCACAATACCACTGTACGTGTACGGATAGGCGGTTGGGTCAATACCACTGTACGTATAGGGTGGCAGGATGGGTCAATACCACTGTACGTGGACGGAATACCACTGTACGTGGACGGGTGGGCGGGTGGGTCAATACCACTGTACGTGTACGGGTGAGCGGGTGGGTCAATACCACTGAACGTGTACGGATAAGCGGGTGGGTCAGTACCACTGTACGTCTACGGTTGGGCGAGTGGGTAAATATCACTGTACGTGTACGGATGGGTGGGTGTGTAAATACCACTGTACGTGGACGGGTGGGCGGGTGGGTCAATAACACCGTACGGGAACGGGTGGGTGGGTGGGCCAATACCACTGTACGTGGACGGGTGGGCGAGTGGGTCAATACCACTGTACGTGGATGGGTGGGCGGGTGGGTCAATATCACTGTGCGTTTACGGGTGGCCGGGTGGGTCAATAGCACTGTACGTGGACGGGTGGGCGGGCGGGTCAATACCATTGTACGTGGATGGGTGGGTGGGAGGGTTAGTACCACCGTACGTGTATGGGTAGGTAGATAGGTTAGTACCACCGTACGTGTATGGGTAGGCCGGTGGGTTAGTACCACCGTACGTGTATGGGTGGGCGGGTGGGTTAGTACCACCGTACGTGTATGGGTGGGTGGGTGGGTTAGTACCACCGTACGTGTATGAGTGGGCGGGTGGGTCAATACAACAGTACGTGTATGGGTGGGCGAGTGGGTTAGTACCACCATACGTGTATGGGTAGGTGGGTGGGTTAGTACCACCGTACGTGTATGGGTAGGCAGGTGGGTTAGTACCACCCTACGTGTATGGGTAGGTGGGTGGATTAGTACCACCGTACGTGTATGGGTAGGTGGTAGGTTAGTACCACCGTACGTGTATGGGTGGGTGGGTGGGTTAGTACCACCGTACGTGTATGGGTAGGCGGGTGGGGTTAGTACCACCGTACGTGTATGGGTGGGTGGGTGGGTTAATACTACCGTACGTGTATAGGTCGGCGGGTAGGTTAATGCCACTGTACGTGTATGGGTGAGTGGGTGGGTTAATACCACTGTACGTGTATTGGTAGGCGGGTGGGTTAATTCCACTGTACGTGTATGGGTGGACGGGGTGGATTAATGCCACTGTACATGTATGGGTGGCCGGGTGGATAAATACCAAATACCACTGTACGTGTATGTTAATGCCACCGTACGTGTATGGGTGGGCGGGTGGGTTAATGCCACTGTACGTGTATGGGTGGGTGGGTGGGTAAATTCCACCGTACGTGTATGGGTGGGTGGGTGGGTTAATGCCACCGTACGTGTATGGGTGGGTGGGTGGGAGGGTTAGGGGGGTTGTGAGGCCCTTGGGGCTGTGAATGTCGGTGTTTATGGGTAGGACAGAATATCTTTTAAACATATGGAATATACGGGTCCCACCTGAGTTTAACATTTTCGTGGGTGTTTATGATTACGATCTAATACCTCTACAACCACATATAGTTTGTGCTTTATTATTAAAGTTAAGTGTTTGTTTATTTGGGGTTTGATTGAATTTTAACGTTTCACATTATTATAAGTGTAGATCCTATTTTGCGGTCAAACTGATAGTATAATGATAGTTTGAAGAATGTTGAAAATGAAGTTCTCATACACCTTACAATGTTATTTTAGTTATTCTTTTATTATTATTGTTAAATAAAACTTCACTCGCCAGTTCACATGGGCTTAAGAGCCTGTGAACTTTATTCAACGAGTGAAGTACCGACCGTTCGTGAAGTGGGAATTCAAACCTTGGACCTCGCAGTCCGAAGCATTAGCCACTGAGCCACCACGCCGGCAAAGTCGTTTGTTAAAAATTCGACTTTAATGACTGTAACATTCGTCCCCTCAGGGTGAATGAGATGCCTTGTCCTTACAATGAAAGGTACCATCACGACATGTGAATTAGATGTGCAACTCAACTGCAACATCAAAAAATTTTTACAACACATTTTGTGAAAGGCAAAGTAACAATGATCTTTGTTCTGTAATAAATATTGTCAATTCTTCCGTATGTATATGGGTGGATGGGAGGGTCAATTCTATGTGTATATTATATGAATGAATACTTGTTACATTTAAAAAAACTGGAATATCTTGCTTAATATAATATCCCTATTTTAGTACAAAAACTCCATGTATAATGATAATATTGTTTTTTGTTGTCCTTAGTGATTCAAAAACTGCAGGTAGATAATGTAGCCGATTATGTGAGTATGACATAATTAGACAATTAAATTTATATTTTATTTTTGAATCGTTGGAAAACTCTAAAATCCTTAATAAACCTTAAAAAAGAGTAGTCAGAATTCTGAACATAAATACAAACATCCGTTTTTAACATAAATTACAAATTTTTGTTGAGCCATTATGATATTCGGTTATGTTAGGTTCTGTAGGGAAATAAAAGTATGTTTTAGTGTAAAAGGATTGTTATTGCAAAATAATTGTTATATTAGAGTTCAGCATAAAAACATGAAATAGTTTTAAAATGATATCATTAAAAATATTTAGATTTATAATTTTAAAACAATATCTATATTGATTTTCCGTTCATACATTATAATCAATATAAACACGAAGACGCCATTTGAGTTGAATATACTCATCCAGGGAACAAAGCAGACGTAGTAATGGTATCAGAAATCTTACATATATTACGAAGACAATTGTGCTCTGCCAGAACGATAAATTAGATCCTTATCAATATTGCCCCTACAAAGCAGAGAATACGGCTGGCTGAAAGACAATAAGACGTATAAATGGACTTAACTGTGCCAAAGTCATGTAAAAAGGGGAATTAAAGGATAGATAGTGGTAATAGCATAACTATACTGACGCCAAGTAAGTTTGTTTTTATCTGCAGTGACTTTTATCTGTTTCACTTTTTATGCACTCTCAAGACATGTCACAAATCTTGAAATTTTTAACACAACGTTTGAAAGTCTGAGGAAATAGTCTTTATTCTGTAAGAAACTCATTGTGTGCTAAAAAATAAAATATTTTTGATTATATTATTTTTATTAATTACCTCATCTTTTTATAAGCAGGCTGTCACACACTCCTCAATGGCTGCGGTGTTCATGTCGAGCTTATCATTACAAGGTGCAGAGTCCACAGATATTGTCCGGTCGAGCCTCCTAACTCTTGCTCTATCACCGATTGCTCTATCTTGTTCTTACTCAATCGTGTCTTATGTGGTGAACGTACCATTAAAAACCTTAATTATTAGGTAATCGTGGGCCAAGAATTAAAGTACACTCACCAACAAGTTCAGCAGATAAAGAGGAGTTCAAAACACTAAAATAATATTTTTAAATATTGAAAAATACCACCAATAAGCAAGAATAACCAAGGAGCCGACTAAAATGCGTGTAATCAGTCTGGATAAATCCCCATGATTAATAGATATTTATTGATATATCATGGAAAAATTATTTTCATGTAAAATCACCTGTGGTGAAAAGCAATGACTCACAACAACAAAACTAGTTTGGATATATTTTCACCGGAGCGGTGGGTGGCAGGCCATCCTAGAGGCTAAGCACCATATTTTAACCCATATCTGGCTAAGCACCCACATTAACCAAACCCAACCCATTTCTTGTTGAGTACCTATAGGTTTTGGACAGGTTAGGTTAGATAAGTAAAAATATGTTTACAAGGACGTACCCAGAAAGGGGCAGGGGGCAGCTGCCCCCCCTGGAAGTAAACAAGTTGTAATAAATTATATGCAAGTTTGTTGTCTCGGGATTCAGTACAACACTTGAAATAACTGTTTTAATAATAAAAATTCTTATGTCATTAAAAATTATCAATTAAAAGTAATTATTAGTCTATAGTTATTTTCATTTTCTAACAAACTATCGTAGAATCGTACAACATTATTTTCCATCGGAAACCAGAAAAATTATACATGAAAAAATGATAGTAGGCTTACTCTACATCTCCATCTCGCAATAATGATCTAGAGCCACCTACATCCTAGTGACAAGTAGAGGAACTATGACAGCTAGTTCGTTGGGATTCAAGTGAGAGAGAGGTCTCTAGCGGTTTCTAGAAGAGTCTACAAGCGTCACTGGCAGCAGCCAATAAGAGAGTAGGGTCTCTTCCCTCCCCTTATATTCAGTTAGTTCTGTGTTGTTAGTCATTGCGTTTGCTGCTATAAATTGAGTGAGCTGTCCACAGCTAGTTGATCAGTTTAATATTATAGTTGAAGTGTTGATGTTTACGACTTACTTTTATACTTTTTAAATTCAACCAATTATTTGATTCGAATCCGGTTATAATTTACCTGTATGTTTCTTGTTTGTGTTTGGGAACACGAACACTGAAGCTGCCTAAATGGATATAAGAAACTGGCTCCAAAAAGTAAGTTTCATAATTTCTGTATGAAATAAAATGAAAACATTTATTTAAATTTAAAAGTAAAATGTTACTTTTATTAATAGAGATATATTAATATCTAGAAACGTGGGGATTAGGATGATTGATTATGTTTATATATAGGCCTGTATTTGATCAGAGAGTTTTCTTTTAGGCCAAAATTAAATGATCCCGAGGGTGGGTTGTTGTTTCTGATGCCAGCCATTTGAAAAGAAAATTTAACCGCCACTGGTTAGATCTATACACTCCTTGGTTGGCGTACTATTGTCGTTTGAAAGGTGTTTTATGTATTTACTGTGTTCTTTTTTCTCCTAACATTGTTACAGTTCAAGGAGTTTTGGGGTCATTCATGGTAAGGTCATATATGAAGTTTAAAAATATACACGAAGATTGTAGAAAGCACGTTGGCAGTCACTACCACAAAACTTCAACAGCTGCTGCAAAAGTGTTCCTTGAAAATGTACCAGTTGATGTACAGCTGCAAAGTGGTTACCAGAAGATGATTGAAGAAAACAAACAAATATTTTCATCAATTATTTCTTGCATCATATTTTGTGGAACTCACGATTTGCCACTTAGAGGAAAGGAAGGTGATGAGGGGGTTTTCTTTGACCTTTTAAATTTGAGAATCGACTGTGGTGATGAGAAGCTAAAGAGTCACTTGGAAAGATGTCGAAAAAATGCAATCTATTCTTAACCAAAAATTCAAAATGAGATTATAAGATTATGTGGTGAAGTTGTCAAAGAAAGGATTATTGAAGGTTGTAAACAAGGAAAAGCTTACGCTGTAATGGCCGATGAAACAGCAGATATCGCTGGAAAAGAACAGCTTTCTATAGGATTGAGGTTTTATGATGAAAATCAAGAAAAAATCAGAGAGGAATTTGTAGGTTATGTTGAGCTAAAATCTCAAGATACCTCTACAATAGCTAGTGCAATTCAGCAATTTTTAGTTGAACAGAATCTTTCAGCAGAGAATTATGTTGGATTTGGATTTGACGGATGTTCTACGATGGCTGGAAAAGAAGCTGGTGTACAGGCTATTTTGAAGAAAAAGTACAATAAATCTTTGTTTTTTTCGTTGCTCAAGCCACAAATTAAATCTTTTGGTAAATGATGCTAGCAAATTACCGGATATAAGAAACTTAATTGCAACAGTTAAGGATGTAATATCCTTCTTTCGTGAGTCACCATCCCGCAGGAATTCGGCTCCTAATCTATCAAGACTGTGTGAGACCAGGTCTGAGAAGTACAAGAGCATTAGAAAGTTTTCATACAGCGTCCATGAAATCGCCAATGCACTACAACATCTTTCAGTTGAAGGAAACTATGCTACAAGAAAATTTGCCTATCAATTGCACTGTGCAGTTACTAAACCGATTTTCATCGTAGGTTTAGTCTTGATTGCAAAATACTCTGCAATTTTAGAACCCGTTGTGAACGTTCTACAGAGTAAAAATATGGATTTGATAATGGTGAGAAAACATATTGGTGAAATACTTGATTTAATTGAGAAGGATCGACAAGATATTGAACATGTTTCTGATGAATTACTTAAAAAATCACATGATATCGTGGAGAAAGTCGGTGTTGAGTTGACAGTTCCACGTATTGTTCAAAAGCAAACACACAGAAGTAATCCACCATCCGAGACTGCTATTGAATACTGGAGACGGTCGTTGATCGTCCCTTATCTTGACTCCTTAACTGTATCATTGAATTTTAGATTCTCACACGAAAATACACCTGCTTTTGCCTTATCTCTTCTTCATCCTTCATACATGCTAAAATTTACTTCAATAAATTTGGAAAAAAATTCAGTCTTTCATGGAATTTTGTGAGTTGGGTGATATTTCTGCAGAATTAGATTTGTTGTATAATCTGTGGAAAAAGAAGAATTTAGCAGGAGACAAACTAAAGGATATTGAAGTGGCTGCACTTTTGGAGGAGGCCAATATTTTTTCCCTCCAACAAGGAATGCACTCCTCATTTTAAGTGCTTTTCCATCCACTACGGCTACTGTTGAACGGTCTTTCGGTACCGTTCAACGTTCAAATGGTTAAGACCTGGCTGAGAAATACAGTGGGAGAAAATAGATTGACTGGGTTGTGTTTGATGAGCGTCCATCGGAAATTCTTCAAGGAAAATCAGGACTGGATTGGAACAAGAGTGTTGGACAAGTTTTCAACAAATCCAAGAAAAATGATACTAGTATAAGATATGTAAATAGGAAAACAAAATGTTAAGCAAATAATTGTAATAATATAGTTTTTAAAGTATTGCTGTAATTACACATCATTTGATTTCCTGAAATAGTTAATTCAGGACTTTTACTTCAGGAATAGTTTTCAGGTGAATAATTATATTCACCTTTACTTAGTAAAATGTTACAAGTTATAACCTGGAGGATTATGGCTTGCCCCCCCCCCCCTAGTTTTGATCTTGGGTACGCTCCTGTATGTTTAAGAGCAAAAGACTGATTGTGAAACTATTTATGTATTCGTTTTCTGCATCAAACACCTAGAATGAAAAAGTTGTTGAAAATAACGAGTTTTTAAGAGTTTTTTTTATCAGTTAAATAAATGGTTGTTCATGGTTTAAAATAACTATCTATACAGATATAAACTAATTTTTAACATATTTTAGATGTTTTTATAAAGTACATGATTATTGCTTTTTAACTCCTATTCATTAAAAGAAAATATTACAACTGTACTATATTTAATGTCAGTCTCTTCAAACATATATTTTATTTTTTTTATCTGGAATTCAGTCAACTGTAAATGTTTAGTCTTTTTAATCTTTATCAGCACAATACAATATACGAGTTTACTTTAATCCATGCAAATTTTACTGATCAATAATAGGATTAGAAATGTATATACTGAAGATTATTTGATTTTAGGACTATAAACTTCCTAACAGTTCTGACAAACGTACTATAAAGTATTCCTACAAGACATATTACATAACGGTATATTTCTTCATTTCCTAACAATCGACGCTTTATTTCTATTATTGTAAGTCATAAAGTTCCCAAGTTGTAAGAAGCTAAGTAAAGTTGGCTCGTTTTTGGAACTTGTTTTCCTTTTTATTTGCCCTCCAGTTTGTAATTGTTCTGTAAAAAGTCAGCTTTTCTTTCTTCGCTCCGTTTTTCCGGCTCTCTGAGCTTTTTTCTCTGGTTTATTAAACTCCCATTTTAAAGTTTTATACTAAAACTATTTCTTCTGTAAATTTCTTCTTTGTTAATTTTGGCTATGATTTATTACTTCGTAATGTAGGACAATTTACGCTGTAATGCTTATAATTAAATAGTGGAAATATTTTAATCTGCGATTTTAAACGTAAAAGTAAACTTAAATATTTATTTTGTTTCAATTTAAAATTGTTTTCAGCATTGTTTGGTCAAATTGCGAACGCAAGGACTTTAAATCTTTCCATAAGGTATCGTCAGCCATTCTTTCGATATGACAGATTTACGTAAATAAAAAAATTAATCATAAATAAAAAAATTAATTTACCCATATTGTACTATATGGGTAAATTTTGAAACTAGAATGTATACTATAATACATTGCGTTATTAAAGGTTAATCACCGTTGTATATTATATTGAATATCTAAACCTAACTTTATGAGTTTGGAAACTTAAAGAGATTCCCATTAGTCATACTATAGTTTAATTGCTGTTGATTTATTATGTATATTATTAAGCTATATGTATAGGAAATAGAAGTTACATTTTCACTATGCATTGCCATACAATATAAACATAATATTTCTATATTGACTATGTAAACAAGGATAGTTCATATAGCAATATTGTAGAGGTAAAAATACATTCCCCCATGCTTGTCTTATTTTCTCACACCCAATTTCACTAAATTGTAGTATTTAGTTAATGGTAACATTATAAAACATATTTTAAAGAATTATACTACATATTTTAAAGTTCCATTAAAAATGTTATACATTTGTATTGATTTATTCTGTACACTCACTCACCACATCCCAGTTGTCTGTGCGAATTTAATATTTAGAGTAAATTAAAAATACCAAAATTTACTTTCCAAATGTTATATGAAACAACCACTTGTAACAAGCAATTCTTAGGCGAAAAATGAATGGCTTAGAGATAGAAATATTAAGGAATAATAGAAATATAGAAATAGAGATAGAGAAATGGCTTAGAGATAGAAATATTAGGTCAATCCAATGTACTTTTTGTAAATAAAAAATTGTGCACCTAAAAGGTTGTTCTGGAGTTTCACTAAACTTAACTGTAGGGCTAAATACATGAATCATATTAGCAATTGTAAATGTAAGACATTTTAATTTAAACAAAAAAAAAGAATTTGCCTGAACATTTTACTTTTATAGTCTGAAATCTTGTAAACTCTAAAGATCTGTTAGATGTTTGTTTCCCAGTCCATTGATTTTGCGGAGATGACAGTCTGCCTTCGATAGGTCTCAAGGTTTATTATAGGACGTTTTCAACTATTTAAAGCTATAAAGTATATTGCAAAGAAACCACAATTAAAACATGTAAAATAAGCCAGTAAATTGGTCAATATTCTCTCTGACAAACATGTTTACTATCAAAACAACAACATGAATGTCAAAGGAACTGCCCAGCTAGTGTTTTTATGTTACTGATTTTTAATGACAGTAAAATATACTAATTTTGCCAAGCATAAGGCAAAAATAAAATGTTGAAGAATATTTGATAATACTGATTAGAATATTATCGTAATACTCAATAGTTGGCACTGGTGACGCAGTACTGTAACCCAGCTACTTGGGGACAAAGTGTTTGGGAGATTGTAGGCGATAGGTTCCATGCTCGGTTCTCTTAATACCGACACGGCGTCCGCTCAATGGTTGTCATCAACGTAGACACTACTAGGAAGTCTGGAGTGTCCGTGTTGAATGGTAGTCAAGGTTCGGATGTTGTGTAGGGAAGAGAACTAAGTGTCAAACTTGTCAGTTAGCTGAAAATCAGACCAACACTACGTGGTTTGGATTCCACGTAAAGCTGTAGGTCCTATAGTTGCCCTGGCTATTGGGCTATTAACAAATAGTCCTTTCTGAGCTAAGTCAAACTCAGATAGTAACAATGACTACACTCGTTCATCTACACTCATCACACTTATTCACGCCTCATATTCACCCATATCTCTTCGATCGGCGTCTTAGAGATGAATGATGAATGGATGAATGAATGAATGCTATTATGATCTTTACTGAAGAAGAACGTGTCGCAGACTCACGCGTTGATGAAGGTATTGTATACTTGTAAAATGTGATGCACTTATAAAATGGTGCACCATGCTAGAGGAATTGTTTTGTACTATACATGTAGTTATATTATTAGAAAAATTGTTATTAAAAGAGTAAGTTTGAAGAATGTATTAAGCTACTGGCAAATAATGACAGTAATAAGTTCCTACACTCGTTTTACTGATTATTCAGTCAAAAATAGGAGTGAAATAAAAGTTACTAAATTAGTCTTCTTCAATAATGTTTAATTAGTTTGTTGCATAAATATTTTATTTATTCACGTTTAATGGGAATAAAGGTACTAATATTGATTGTTCACTGTGATGTTTCCTTCCCTTTTCTCAACGCTTTAAGCTGCGTATGATTTAATGTTCTTGCAAAATTAGATGAGCACTAAAATAGTACTGTATTCAATGTTTTACTGCTGGCTAAAAAAGTTAAACAGAAAGTTAATAAAAAGTTATTTTTAGTTTTTAATTGCCCCAAGGCATACAACAATCACATTAAATAGCATAAAAAACAGTGCCATATGGCAGAGCGCCTGAGTTGACTTGATGATGGTGGGGGAAGTCGCTTGGTGCCGGACCGCTGTCCTACCATACATCGCGCGATCCGTTAGTTTATACATCAATGTTAGTCTGAGTTTCAGCTAATTGACAGGTCTGATACTCAGTTATCACACCTGGCTCCACACAACATGGCCACTACAGACTACTCAGTAGTGTCTACGCTATCCGCTCCTTCCGAGTGAAGGTGACAAACGTTATCTTCTGATGGCTTTCTTGGGCTGATTATGAATCATGTCATCAATAAATGAGATTTCGTAAAATAAAAGCATAAAACATCGCTATGTATCATAAGAGGAAAGTAGGCCTACGCTTTACAAAGAAAGAAAAATGTTCCATTAAGAAGTGGTAAACATTGGTGTTGGCAGTTGACCAACGAGGGTGTGTTGACGTCACTGTTTACTGACTTTCTTTATTCTAATATTTCTTAGCTATATATTTAAAAATAATAATGTTATAGTAAAAAATAATAACTGAGCACCCTTAAACAATTTTTTATTAAATAAACACGACCGGTTTATGTATTTATGCCATCTTCATAGGCGTATATGTGTTAACTTTTCAAAATTGTTACAAAACAAATAAAATTGTATAAATAACTATCATAAAGAAAACATATGTTAAATTAGTAAATATTTTTGATTCGGTGGTTAGATATCATTGTGTGTGTTGTTTCTTATATGTATAATTGTTTCGAATTTAAAAATAAATTGAACGTGCTTATTCCAAATCAATACTTTAAATTTGGTGTAAATAAATTACTTCCATTTGTAATTGGAGTTTGCTTAAAGTAGTTTATTTACATTTGTAATAAAAACACTGATTAAGTGGTTTAGGTGATTGAATTAAATTAGTTGTGCAACTGTACAAAGCCACAGAGAAGTAGGAAACAGAGGTTACATACAATAGTGTGCTAAGTATGAGTCGAGTTAGTTGTGTCGAGTGGTTATTTCTACGCGGTGAAGGGCCATCACCCTGTCAATTCCTTCTTTATTACCCTCAAATCCTTAAGGATTAACGGAGTCATTATTACTACAGATGTATAAAGATGTTGATAAGTTATAATCTACGTAGCAGCTACTGAGGCGTTCGCTGCGGCCATAAAACAGTGACTATTTTTTTTTTTTTTTTTTTATTCTATCTATGCCAGAGGCAATTTTTACTTTTAGTACTAACGTTGTTAAAGGACAGCGGTCCAAATTCATTAAGCAAATTTTAAGTGGGCCTCTCGGGAGTTGAATACGTTGCCACCTGCTTACGAAGCAAACGGGCAAAATACTAGACATACTAGAAGAGTGGTTTCGCTAAATTTAATTTACTAAGCAATAAATTCTTTAGTAAATTGAAATACTGTAATAAAGCATAATCTATTAAATCAAAACGTTCTCTTATACACCTATAAGTACGAATATTCCTCATCACAAAATATTACAATTATGTTTGTATATCTGTTCTTCTCTTACAATTTGTAAAAACAAATTATATAAAAATTAAGTATAAATAAGTTCATCGTAAGATATGTTCTGAACTAAATGGAAATGTTGTATTGCGTTGGCACAGGTCACAAATATTTCTCGAATCCTTGTTGACAAAGTAAATCAACTCTAAATTGAAACCTGGGCTGAAGTACGAGTGAACTTGTACAATACCAGTGGTCGGCTGTGATTTACAGTTGTAATATCTACCCGGTTTCCGTGAAACGTTTCATTTGGACCTCCTGGAGTTATGTTCATAATTGTGTTAGGTATTTCATTATTTGTACAGAGCTCAGTTTTCCTGATCAAGTAATTTATTTCAATACTTCATATTAGATTTATATACATTTCTCAAAGTGGTATTTTTAAATTAAAATCTTAAAACCAAGGTTTTAAAAGTTCTCACGAGACAAACGTCCCCTAAAACAATGTTCTAGAACAATGTTGCACATTGTTAGAAACTGACATAAAACATTTAATTTTAAAACTACTATGAATAAACCATTGTGTATAAAAGAAAATAGTGTAAAACAATATTTTAAAAACTAACATATTCTCCAACAAGTGTGGATAGAGGACAATGAACGTCAAACAAGTGTGGATAGGTGGGAGGCCCATCAACTTCACACACGTTTTTGTGGGTAGGAGGATCATCAACGTCGAACACGTGTTGATGGTTAAGAGTACCATAAAAGTTGAACACGTGTTAATGGGTGAGAGGACCATCAAAGTTGAACACGTGTTGATGAATAAGAGTACCATCAACGTGGAACAGGCGTTGATGGGTGGAAGGACTATCAAAGTTGAACACGTGTTGATGGGTGAGAGTACTGACAAAGCTGAAGATGCGTTGATAGGTGGCAGGACCATTAAAGTTGAATACGGGGTGATGGATGGCAGGACCATCAAGGTCAAACACGTGTTGATTGGTGAGAGGACCATCAAATTTGAACTTATGTTAATGGATTGGAGGACCATTAAAGTTGAACACGTATTGTTGGGTGAGAGTACCATCAAAGCTGAACTCACTTACCGTTTAAACTGAACACGTTTTGATGGGTGGCAGGACCATAAAAGTTAAACATTTGTTAATAAGTGGCAGGACCATCGAAGTTGAACACGTGTTGATGGGTGGAAGGACCGTTTAAACTGAACACGTGTTGATGGGTAAGAGTACCATCAAAGCTGAACACACGTTGATGGGTGGAAGGACCGTTTAAACTGAACACGTTTTGATGGGTGGCAGGACCATAAAAGTTAAACATTTGTTAATAAGTGGCAGGACCATCGAAGTTGAACACGTGTTGATGGGTAAGAGTACCATCAAAGCTGAACACACGTTTATGGGTGGAAGGACCGTTTAAACTGAACACGTTTTGATGGGTGGCAGGACCATAAAAGTTAAACATTTGTTAATAAGTGGCAGGACCATCGAAGTTGAACACGTGTTGATGGGTAAGAGTACCATCAAAGCTGGACTCACTTTGATGGGTGAAAGGACCCACGAAGTGGAACACATGTTGATGGGTGAGAGGCTAATGATATTTGAACATGTGTTGATGGAGGACTATAAAAAGTTGAACACATGTTGATTCCTCAAGTTAATATATTTTTCATCCAGGCAAACTTAAAATCAATATGTAACAATAGAAGGAATTTATAATTGGCAACGTTAGATGCCTCCACATTATTTTTTTTTTATCTTTAGGATAAACGGTTTATTAAGCAGCTTAAATAACTATAATTATTACCATCATTCCTTATTACATTATATTCCCATTTTTCATACATAAAACTATTTTCTCATTTTGGACATTACGTTCTGCCTAAAACAAATCATACGACAGCGCAGAAAAATAATACTAAATAAATATTTGATGGCATTTACACATAATGACCCAAATATATAAAGTAGATGACACGTTTAAGTTGAATTATTGGATTTTGTTGTAATCTATATAGGAATAAAACATGAATAATTATAATTATTAACTAGAATCTACAGTTTCCGGTGACAACCGCGTCAAGGTACTATCTACAATATTTACAAGATGACCAGACGTTTCGCCCATTCTGTGATGTGGCATCCTCAGTGGTTTCTCTGAGACTGAAATCGGCAAGTGACCTTCCAGCTTTATAACAGGTGGTGGGGTGGGGACTGGTTGTCAGGTATGCTGGAGAGGGGGGCGGAGGCACGACCCACGTGCCTCCGCCCCCCTCTCCAGCATACCTGACAACCAGTCCCCACCCCACCACCTGTTATAAAGCTGGAAGGTCACTTGCCGATTTCAGTCTCAGAGAAACCACTGAGGATGCCACATCACAGAATGGGCGAAACGTCTGGTCATCTTGTAAATATTGTAGATAGTACCTTGACGCGGTTGTCACCGGAAACTGTAGATTCTAGTTATGACACCGGCCGCTTAAGCCTAAGTTCTAAAATTATAATTATTATTTACTAAGCTATTTACTGAGCTGGCAGGAACCGTTCACAAAGTTTGATACATTAGACTGTATTCAGAGGTGTCCCAACTGTCCAATAAATCTCTGAGTAGTCGAGGGACGTGGGGAAAGACAGATTGGACCGATGTAACTCTTGTCCATTCTTTACCTTAGCCTCAGCCTTTTTAACACTTCTTTCTTCTTCCTTTGTACTACTTGGATTATTTTAGGACAAATCCAGTTATAAAGTGTAATTTTAGTACAAATAATTTAAAACTACTCAATATCTCCGAAAACATTATTTTGTTTAAGTTATTAATTGTATTTTAAATAAATCTACTTTTTGCAATTAAACTGCCTAACACTTTTTGTTCCTAGAATTTACCAAAAAAACTGTCCAAGAAAATTAATTTATTTAAAATCCACTATTCCTGTCATATTAGCTACCAAATATTTACTTATTCCACGTGTATTTTATTATAATTACCGTACGCAAACAAACTCCACGCGTTTACAATTTTGTAACAGTACTTTCTTGTTAAAACATAAGATATATAACGTACAAAAATAACGCCAAACTAAAATTTGTTATGATGGATTTATACATAATGACCCAACTAAATAAAACAAATTACCGTTACGATTATGTAATTGGTACTTTATTGTATTAAACTTGATAGTATTTAAACTATAAAAATATGTATCGTTTATTTTTATTAAATTATGTTTACTACTATCGTGACGTGTATATTTATGACGCATTTCAATCTTTAGTGTCAAAACTACCTAAATTATGTTGTAACCAAATAATTAACTCAGTAACAAATGCTATCCAACAGCTAGAATTACCAATTGAAAAGCCAATGAATATTATCCTATTACAGTTGTTGTTGTCTGCATTACCAAATATAACCCTGTAGTATGGTTAACCTTGGTTAACAGTTACCATGCGGGTACATTAACAAGTTAGTGAGACTGTTTTGGCATTCATCATCATTTTAACTCTTCATAAGGATTCTGAAAGTAATGATAATTAAATGTTATACATAAGTGCAATAAAATGTTACGCAAATTGAACGAAGTGTAATGGGAATAAATAGGACAGAAATAGTAAGCTATCATGAAACATATCAAACTGCACTTTCAAATAAAATACGAAAAACAGTTGCTTATACAAAATAAATAAGTAAGGCTTAAAATAAATCAATTTTTTGAATTAATTTTCTTAAGCAACGTTTTTGATCGAAAATTGGCGTTAATTCAAAATCAGGAGTCGTAGGTAAGGTTAGAAAAACATATCTCGTAAATGTGTGATAATCATACTAACGTAAATTCAGTTTTTAAAATTACAGAAAATACGTATTTCTGTATTAATATACAACATGATTTATTGTTGGGTTTTCAGAATAAATTATACCTAATTTACTTTTGGTGAGTAGGAAAGTTGATAAAAAGATGGTGACTCATTAATTCTCACAGCTGCTCCACCCAAGTTGTCTTTATCAGCCCTCCTCATCTGTATTCTTTTTTATTCCTTCTAAAAGTATTTCATTTCTTCATCCAACATCAGTGGTAGAACAATTTAAATATAGTCTAGAATAAATAAAGTTAAAATAGTTGTGTTGTATATTATAAAAATGAATGATTTTATACACAAGTGCGAATAAACTTTGTATAATATTAATTATTTATTTCTTAATAATGTGCTGATTGTCAAGATGTACGGAAAACAAACTAGTGTAATGAGTATAAATGAACAAATGTAGTCACTGTAACTATTTAAGGTTGATCGTTCCTTTGAAAGGAAATTTATTTATAGCCCAATAGAACAATTTATTTAATAATAAACATACATTTTAGGTTGGAACTCGAACCACGTAGTAATGATATGATTTTCGGATAATGATAAGTATGATACCTACTTTTGTCACAGCCATCCTTCTATGGACACTCCAGACTCCTCCAGTAGTGTCCAAGTCGATGGAAACCATTGACCTGAAGCCATTAGAGGACTGAGAACAAAGCCAACCCCCCTATAATCTCCACAACACTTAGCCTCAATGCCAGCTAATAGTGTTTTGCTTTCAAGCGTTGTTTGGATTCTTTAAACCAAAGTTGTTGGCCAGTAACGTCAATTTATTTTGACTTTTCCAAAATATGATAAAATATTAGGACTTGGAAGCGAAATACGTTCGATTCAACACCCCACTCAAATTGTTTGAAACGTTAATGGTTTTTTATGGTTGAATGGTCATATGTTTACTTAAGCTGAAAAAAACGTCGTTTAACAATTCGTATTTTTTCTTCACAATACACTCTTATACTGTTAAAATAAGAAAAATAAAAAAATAATAGTTTATTACGTTTTACCGTCCTAAGCATTTGAAGGGTGATTGTCATCAAAACGGTTAATTGACCGACATTGGAATATTTGTTAGGTTCCATTATTATTTATCTTACTTAAAATATTTAATTCTTGGAGAAAGAGAAAATGTTTTTAAATCCTTTCTTGATAACCATCTAGAGCCCATAAAGTCATGAACCAAAGACTTAAATTTTCTATAAACTGTGATCAGATAGCCAATGGAATTTGGCTTTTATATTAATAGATTTGTGTATTATTTATGTATAGAATTATAAGGAAAGGCGTTTAAAAATGTCCTTTTTGAGTTACAGGACTATTAGGTTTTCATGACTTACCTATTTCCCAACACATTATCTGGATTTACCCTAGCCATTGGAGTGGCTATTAGATAAAATACTTGTCCCTTAACAGTTACTCGAAAATTTGACGTCAAATAGTCCTCGGAGTCTAGTGTGACCAGACTACAGCGTACTTACACATATTGCTGTGGGACGTATTCCAATTACTGAACGAAACTAGTATCACAGAAATAATATCATGTGATAATGCCTCATTATTTGTTGTATCTATTCGTAATGAGAGTACATTAAGAAGTTCTAAAGGAGCTGTGTAATATATTAAATAGAGTTACCTTGTAATTCACATAATACACGGATTACAGTTGCACGCAAGATAAATTCTGATAAAATTTGTGGCTTGTCCATTTACTTCTATTCTTCAAGATTCTAATTGATAGTTTTTAATAATACAGGACATTTATTTAAATACAATATTTTAAAAACTAAACAAACGTATAACACAGTTATAATATTACAAAGAGTTGAAGTAGACTAGCCCTAAAATGTATGGATAAGTTGTTGTTAACACAATCTGAACTGTAATAGTTCAGTTGTACAACTGAAAATCACAAAAATATATATTAAAATTTTGTTTAATATTTTTTAATTTTATTTCATGTTCATGTCCTAATTCAGGAAAACTATACACGTCATAGATTTCAATATGTTATATACCTAACATAAATATAATGAGATGATGAACTCCGCCGCTCCAATATAGGCTAGTGCTGAAGGAGGGTCAGCCCTTGATTTACCGGTCATTCCCAAATGTTAATTTTTCAGTGTTTTTCTAGACGAAAATTGATACATCTCAAAAACTACTTATATTATATACTTCAAATTGTTACCATATTTAAACAAATAATTTTTGTTTAAATTGGAACAAAACTTATTTTAATTTGTTCAGTGTTACCATGGTAAAAACATTTTCCTTTAAGATACGACCATAAATCTACCCATATCTTTAGAGGATCATCATTCATTTAGAATTATAAAATTTTTATCACTTTCTGTCTGTTACAACTTGAGATATATAAATGTTTATGTAAGTCAGCATTTTTACCTAAAAATTCAAAACAATCAGGTATGTACACTTTTTTTGGCCAATATAAGGTAGTAAATTCTTTTTAATCACAGTAACATATTAAAAAACAAATCAGATCTTTTTTAATATTAAATAAATTGGTATTTTCAATGGTACATCCCTTAACGAGAGAAACTTAGTTACACACAACTAAATAAAATATACAGATTAGAAGAAATAATATTATTGCCTTTCGTGATACTAACTAAATAAGCTTCCACAGTTGGTAGTTTATTTATTTGTATATTAAAATAATAGTTTATGCACTCTGTATGAATAATTGCAAACTTTAATATTCTTTTCCAATTTTATTTTCTTACTTTCTCCAAAATCATATCACGAATAGTTAGTGGTAGTGATATAATAAACAATTTTAGTGCGAAGGTAATTTTTTATTTATTACTTTTTGTTTTACCTCACAGGCCTAAGAGTCAACAACTTTATTCAACGAGTTAAGTCCCAACCATCAATCAGCTCAGTGGGGAATAGAAACTTGGAGCTTGGACTTCGTAGTCTTTACCACCTGGCACCAAAGTAGCATCTATTGCTTAAAATATACAACATACATTTTCTTGGATTACTATGCATTCAAATAATAAAAGTAAACAATCTTTATTATGTTTCCAAATTTTAGTTTAAGAAAAAGAGAGAAAAACGTGTACCATCGTACTATTTTGTGCCAGATTACCAATGTTTGAATGTTTTAAACATGAATCAGATAAAAACTGATTCGCCGATTTGAAAAGTGTGGTATGAGCAATTAAATGTTGTTGGTAGCGAAAATTAAATTAAATTCAAATAACTTTATATATAAAGTACAATCTCTACGTAAAAAAGGGTTATAAGTAGTACAGTTATCTTTAGATTACCATAAGTAACAAATAAGAAAAAAATCATCTAAAGAACACATTTATTTGTCAGTTAGGTAATTAATAAAGCTTTTTAATTTGTAATTCTGAAATTTGTATTGTTCATGTCTTTTTTAAGTAGTTTTGTACGCTATTGTACGTTGTATTTAGATATTGTAAGCTCAATACATTTAGCATCCATAAATCATGTTTTATTTTAAACAATTCTAAATTATGTTTGGAGAGAACAACTGTATTTTCTACCCCTTGTGCCGCAATTATGAACTTCGGTGTGTGATTTCGAGTTTGTACATGGTCTCTTACAAACATTACACAATTTAAAATGCAAAATCAAAATACAGTTAGAACTCAAAATTAGAGGAAGCGGTCTTTTACAGACTCTGTTGTTTTTAATTTCAGACTTATTATTATGGCTTTCTTCTATAAAATTAATCATCTCGTCAAGTTTTAGGTAGAGAAACCACCATATACACATATGTCATATGTGACTGAATTTGGGCATGAAATGTAATTTGTAAAAATTCCTCACAACATTGGGACAACATTCTTTAAAGGCGAAAATGCCGGAATTGGCTCTTGAAACTATGTAATCAATGTGATTGTTCCAACTAAGGTTGCTGTCTATTATCAATATGTTTTTTCGTCTTCATATGTTTAACGAATTTAAAATAAAAAAGAAACAATTTGAATGGTTGAGAAAATACATAATTGAATGTTTAAAAAAAGTAAAAACTTATAAAAAATAAAGTTTTAATTAAGTGTTGAGTTAATCTTTGTAATCACTCAATTATATTGATAAGAACCAACATAGTAAAAAAGAAACGTTTATGTGTTGAGTTTATATATGTTATCACTAAATTATATTATTAAAAACCAATATAATTAATATTGACATTAAATTTAGAACTCAGTTGACCCATACATTGAGAAGTATTTTGCTATCTTTAGATTTACTATAGGCAAAATGTTAACTATCAACTTAAATGCCTTAAAATAGTTTCCCTGTTTTAAAAACAGTAATTCTAAACCCCCTCCCAGCTTTTTTTCCTTTTATTGAATAAGTTTTCATGTATATAGTTCAGTCATGTTGAATTTTATAGTACGTATTACTTATGTTAATAGTGTCCACGCTCAATGGTTATCATCTAAGTTAGCTTATTAGAGAAGTCTGGGGTGGCTATGTTGGTGGTGAATGTTGGCTTTTTTGGAATCTTGGTCCAGCTACCAGGGTTCGAATATTGTCTAGGGAAGAGAGCTGAGTAACAAGCTTCTCAGTAAGCCAATAATTATACCGATACCTCGAGATTTAATATTCGATGTTAAGCCTTAGATCCCTTAGTTGTTCTGGCTATTTGGCTAATTATAAATAACAGTTTCTAAGGAACATTCTACATAGTAACAATGACTACACTCGTTCATTTACCCTCATCAAGGTTATTCATCGATCACATTCATCCATATCTTAACAAACAGCGTCTTATTTTTAAATACAAAAATACAAAAAAATGAGCAACATTAAATGTATGTCTAATTATTTTATATTTTCCATTTTTCTTTGAATGAAGATATAAGTAAGAAAATCACCCCTGTATACCATTCTATAATGGAATATGTAAATACAAGGTGGGTTTAGAAGTATCCGATATCGGATTTTGCTTACGTCGCGTTTATTTAGTTGCAATATTTTATCTCGTGTCAAACTCAGCACCATCTAAGTGCTGTTACGTCCTGTTTAAGGAATGTTGAAATATTTCACCACTTAACTTTATCAACGACAACTTTTATTTATTATTTTGTATTCTGAAAAAAATTCTGCCACTTTAGCCTTAAAATAATTGTTATAATCATATACATTGCTGAAAATCAGAATATATTTATTGGAAGTGTAACATCAATAACACTCTTGATGAATATGTATTCTGATATTTTTCTATTAATGATAACGTTTTGTTAACAATGCTAAGTACGAGGAGCCAGTGGCCAAGGTGTCTAAGGCTCTTGGATTAAACAAAGCTTAAGTGTGAATATTGGCTTTAACTGAAACATTTTATCAATAATACACACCTTGTACTGTACTGGTTCTACAAAAACTTAACAAAACCTAACAATAATCATTTTACTTCAGAAAAGAGACATAAGGATATTAACAAATTACTGAAAGATGTAAGGATTCATGTAAACCTTTAATAATTATGACGGTAATATCACGATACTTCCATGCAGTGGTTACTCATACATATGATACTGCGTGTGCAAGAGGAGAACACGTACACATCGACACATCGATTTATAAACAATTTATAAACTGCATCCTTCCCAGAAACCATACAACACAGAATACTAAGAAACCTCCCTCTATGGGACGAAGAATTTTTAACAGCTTACCAGACCACTTGAAGTCCTTAAGAAACAAAGACCTAAAGAAGAAGTTTAAAATCTGGCTGCTTGATCAACTATTCTAAACATTGAACGAATTTTACACAAATTTGCAAAACTAAGGTAAAAGTTAAAGATAAATCGAAGTGCATGCTAATTTACATAGAACTATTACATTTCATTAAGAAATATCAATAAATATAATACTAATATTCTTTAATGAACAAACTTCTTCATTATCCTTTAGTAACGTTCACAAATCAAGATATTGCCGGATTAACGCAATTGGAATATTTACTGTCATAAGAAAATACCCACTGATAAAATATTCTCCAGAACAGTATATGCTTCTTTATATCGCTAACTAAAAAACTCACCACTAGAAAAAGATTAAACTAACAGTAGTTTGATATCAACATTAATTATCAAACTCTATTACAAAGTTAGTAACAAGGAAAGTTTGAATGGCGAAGAGAATATACGATGGACTCAATTGATACCGGGTTTATACAAATAGAGTAATTAAGAATCCTTTTTTAACTGTCTAGAGATAGTATTCTCAAAGTTAATACTGAGTAAAGAGATAATATTTTTTTATTTGGGCTTATAATAACAAATAAATTTAAATACATTAAAATTAATTATATTTTACTATCTTATAATTCAATCAAAATATAAATATTTTGTCACTAGCTTATGCACACTCAAGACGTGTATTCAAAAAGGTTAAAAATAATGTCCCTAATAATTTATTATTTGTACAAAACAAAAGTACAAATTTAAAGTATTTGTTTGTACTTATGTATATAAATATATGGTATGAGAAGGAACAAAAGTAAAGACAGTTAACATGCTTTATATTTTACAAAGTAAATATTAAATAGATTTATGTTCTTCCCGAATCTAAAACGAATAATGGTGTATTAATACTCTTAATCTACCGTTTTCCTATGGTTACATGTTTTATCAGAACTGAATCTTAGTGTATATTTAATCAACGTACGTTTTTTTCCATAGAGTATAACAAGAATAAGGGTGAATTATTGCTCTTACTTCGGCTTTACTATCAATACGTTCCTTACTTGTACTGAATCTTAGTGTATATTTAATCAACGTACGTTTTGTTCTATAGAGTATAACAAGAATAAGGGTTAATTATTGCTCTTACTTCGGTTTTACTATCAATACGTGCCTTACCTGAACTGAATCTTAGTGTATATTTAATCAACGTACGTTTTGTTCCATAGAGTATAACAAGAATAAGGGTTAATTATTGCTCTTACTTCGGTTTTACTATCAATACGTGCCTTACCTGAACTGAATCTTAGTGTATATTTAATCAACGTACGTTTTGTTCCATAGAGTATAACAAGAATAAGGGTTAATTATTGCTCTTACTTCGGTTTTACTATCAATACGTGCCTTACCTGAACTGAATCTTAGTGTATATTTAATCAACGTACGTTTTGTTCCATAGAGTATAACAAGAATAAGGGTGAATTATTGCTCTTACTTCGGCTTTACTATCAATACGTGCCTTACCTGAACTGAATCTTAGTGTATATTTAATCAACGTACGTTTTGTTTTATAGAGTATAACAAGAATAAGGGTTAATTATTGCTCTTACTTCAGTATTACTATCAATACGTGCCTTACCTGAACTGAATCTTAGTGTACATTTAATCAACGTACGTTTTGTTCCATAGAGTATAACACGAATAAGGGTGAATTATTGCTCTTACTTCAGGCTTTACTATCAATACGTGCCTTACCTGAACTGAATCTTAGTGTATATTTAATCAACGTACGTTTTGTTCTATAGAGTATAACAAGAATAAGGGTGAATTATTGCTCTTACTTCAGGCTTTACTATCAATACGTGCCTTACCTGAACTGAATCTTAGTGTACATTTAATCAACGTACGTTTTGTTCCATAGAGTATAACAAGAATAAGGGTGAATTAATGCTCTTACTTCAGGCTTTACTATCAATATGTGCCTTACCTGAACTGAATCTTAGTGTATATTTAATCAACGTACGTTTTGTTCCATAGAGTATAACAAGAATAAGGGTGAATTATTGCTCTTACTTCGGCTTTACTATCAATACGTGCCTTACTTGTACTGAATCTTAGTGTATATTTAATCAACGTACGTTTTGTTCCATAGAGTATAACAAGAATAAGGGTGAATTATTGCTCTTACTTCAGGCTTTACTATCAATACGTTCCTTACCTGAACTGAATCTTAGTGTATATTTAATCAAAGCACGTTTTGTTCCATAGAGTACAACACGAATAAGGATGGTTATTGATCTTACTTCAGGCTTTACTATCAATATGTGCCTTACCTGAACTGAATCTTAGTGTATATTTAATCAACGTACGTTTTGTTCCATAGAGTATAACACGAATAAGGGTGAATTATTGTACTTACATAACGTTGCATTATCAATCAATACGTGTCATACCTGAATATTGACTATTGTCTGGCTTTATCCTTAACTGTTATCTGGCGTTATCCTGAACTGTAATCTGTCTTTATCCTGGACTGCTACCTGGTTTTACTGATGCGTTATATGGTTATCTTACTGTTCAGTTATCAGTTCAGTTCAGTTAGTATCTTACTAACAGTTACTCTTAACTGATTCGTTTTGAAGTGTTATCTGGCTTTTATCCTGTTCTGTCATTTGGCTTTATCCTGAACTGTTATCTGGCGTTATCCTGGTCTGTTAAATGGATGTATCCTGAACCGTTCTATGGCTTATCGTTTGATGGATGTAACAAGCATATTTTCCCATCCAATGAAGGCAGCTGGCGGTTTGAAATCTCCTAGGAATGAAAGAGACCCGACACAACTTCCCACCCATACAAGTACGGTGGTAATTTCCTACCAACCCATCCATATACGTATGGCGGTAATGATTTTTTCTTAATATTTTTTCTATTTTAACGTTATAATTCGCAAATGCAGTATGAATACTGTTATTTTCTCATCTATACTTAACGTGCATTCAATATTATATCAGCTATTCTCAAACATGCATAGTAAATGTTCAATGAGGTCATCTGAAAATACATAATTTTTGTCGGTATTAATGTCATCCATTGTGCGTATACATCTTTGAATTCACCTAAGATTAATAAGACATTCTTTAAAGTGAATATGATTATAAAATGATATAATGTTGCATGAACTATTTACTATTTTTTAAGTAATTAATTTAAATTCAAAATCTTTTCTGATGAATAGAGTTAAAAATCTTTTTAACTCTAATCATCAGAATGATGAAATTAAAAAAGATATTTAAAAATATTTTAATAAATATGGCATTTAAAAATACATATTTCAATATAATTATGTATAAGGAAATAAATCTTATTAATTGAATTTTTTTAAACCGTTCAAGACTTGCTACATTTATTTTACTGTATTTTTTCAGCAGTAATTTAATTTACTCTAACTGGTGTTAACATTATGTAGTCGAACATATCCCTGCATCGTTTGACCCTCTGTCTGAAATGGACTTATTGCACCTTATTTCCGTCATCATACCTAAATATGTATTTCAGCTACTTTATAGAAGTAGTATCAAACTGTCTTTGGCCTTTCTTATAAACCATACCTTCAAGTGCAAGCCATCCTCAGCTAAGTGTCACTGTACATCCTTAATATGTTACTATATGAGAATTGTATGTTAATAGAACAAGTAGAAAAAATCAAATATTTAGGGTTAATAGTAGACAGTAATTGTTCTTGGAGAGAGCACATTCAGTCAGTAAAAAAAATATGTTTATATGTCCTTAAGAAAATTTTATCTTTTGAAATTCATTTGTCCGACAGAAGTTTTAAGATCAGTGTATTTTGCTTTGGTAAATAGTAAGTTAGAATATGGGTTAAGTTGTTGGAGGGGGAGCGTATGAATCCTTTTCAAAACTAATTCTTGTGTCACAAAAATGCATTATACGACAAATATTTCGTGTGCAAAGAAGGCAAGAGTCTTTTCCTTTTTTTAAATATTTAGGTGTACTTCCCATTAGGCATTTATATGTATATAGAGTGTTGCATATTTTTTTTGTGAGGGGAGGTCAAAAAATAGCAAATTCTGCAGTTCATTCAATAAGACTAAGAAATTTTTATCGGGTAGCTTTGTTGAAACCGTCATGTGAAGCTTTTAAGAGATTCTATAGTTACAGTTCTTTGATTTTTTTCAATAAACTTCCTATCCAAATTAGTACTGCTAATTCCATAGCAAATTTTTCTAAACGTTTAAAAGAATGGTTATTTACTTTCAATTATGATGAACTTGAAAATTTTTTGTTTTAAATCAATCTGTTTTTTCTTGACTCTCCTTCTTGTAAAATTTTAAATTTTATTTGTGTTTATATTGTGTCTTATGATTTTTTGGTAAATTGGGACTAAGGTTGGTCCTTAGAGATAAGAAAGCACTAATGAGTATGTAAAATAATAATTAAAAATACGTCTTGATTTTAATACAAATTTTTGCTTTTAAAAAGTTTTCATTTTTATTTTCTGCAACTGATGTACTTGACTTTGTTATATTTTGAGAAGGTAACCTCAAAACAGCTTCATGCTCAGAGGTACCTAGCCATATATCACATTAGTAAATTAAGTAGATTAATTTGCTTAATGTTACTTTCAATTAAGCTAAAATAGTGTTTTTAAAATATCTTAAATTGTGTTTTTGTTTTTGATAAGCTTAATACTGTATTTGGTTATGTGTATTTGATTATTCAAACTGGTTTTTGTGTAAAGCACATTAATATGTATTGTGATTTATGGTAATAAACTTTCTTTCTTTCTTTCTTCTTTCTATATATCCTCTAATATAGCAAATTATTTATGTTAATCCTAAACTACTTCATTTTGGACCTGAGGATGGGACTCGAAAACAGCATTTTCTCAAAATACGACAAAATAAAATGTTGAAAAAGTTTACTATCCCAAAATAACTTAAGCAGTGATTCAATTGTCACTGACTGTTTAGCTTAATATTTTTGCGAAAAACCACTCGATTATGCAGAGTACGTCTGAGTGATGTCAGAGAAGAACATGACATCCCAGCACTCACGAAAATGAGGTACGATTTCATAACAATAAAAAGCCATCTTCCGATCTGTATAAGGGATTGCACATTTTGTCTCTAGCGGAGTACTTAAACACAGTACAAGTGAATGTCCCACAACACAAATTTATTACAATATAAGCACAAAATGAACGAATATATTACAATACAAGTACAAAATGCAAAAATATTATAGTCATCGAACCACGCTCACCTTTCTAAGACCACAAAAGAATGATTCGATCACCATAATATTTGTGCATTTTGTGCTTATATTGTAATAAATTTGTGTTGAATTACGTTCAGTTATACTGTATTAGTACCAACACGTATTATGCTAACCAAACAAATATTAGTACTTAAAAAACTCACTACTTTCCAGCATGACTAACAGAGTGACGTCACAGAAGTCATCATAGCAATCACGGAAATGAGGTACGATTTCATAACAATACCAAACATCTTAACGTTCTATATACAGGATTTCACAGATTGTCTCTAGTGGAGTACTTAAACAGCTCGTTCCTCTCCAGCATGACTGTTACGTCTGAGTGACGTCAGAGAAGATCAAGACATCCCAGCACTCAAGGAAATGAGGTACGATTTCATAACGATAAAAACTACTTCACGTTATTTATAAAGTATTTCACATATTTTCTCTAGTGGAGTACTTAAACAGCTCACTCCTCTCCAGTATGACTGTTACTTCTGAGTGACGTCAGAAAAGTACAAGACATCCCAGCACTTACGGAAATGAGGTACGATTTCATAACAATAACAAACCTCTTCACATTCTATATAAAGGATTTTACATATTGTCTCTAGTAGAGAACTTAAACAGATCACTCCTCTCCAGTATGACTGTTACTTCTGAGTGACGTCAGAAAAGTACAAGACATCCCAGCACTTACGGAAATGAGGTACGATTTCATAACAATAACAAACCTCTTCACATTCTATATAAAGGATTTTACATAGTGTCTCTAGTGGAGTACTTAAACAGCTCACACCTCTTCAGTATGACTGTTACTTCTGAGTGACGTCAGAAAAGTACAAGACATCCCAGCACTTACGGAAATGATGTACGATTTCATAACAATAACAAACCTCTTCACATTCTATATAAAGGATTTTACATAGTGTCTCTAGTGGAGTACTTAAACAGCTCACACCTCTTCAGTATGACTGTTACTTCTGAGTGACGTCAGAGAAGTACGACATCCCAGCATTCACGGAAATGAGGTACGATTTCATAACAATAACAAACCTCTTCACATTCTATATAAAGGATTTTACATATTGTCTCCAGTGGAGTACTTAAACAGATCACTCCTCTCCAGTATGACTGTTACTTCTGAGTGACGTCAGAGAAGAACAAGACATCCCAGCACTCACGGAAATGAGGTACGATTTCATAACAATAACAAACCTCTTTACGTTTTATTAAAGGATTTTACATATTGTCTCCAGTGGAGTACTTAAACAGCTCACACCTCTTCAGTATGACTGTTACTTCTGAGTGATATCAGAGAAGATCAAGACATCCCAGCACTCACGAAAATGAGGTACAATTCCATAACAATCCCAAACCTCTTTACGTTTTATTAAAGGATTTTACATATTGTCTCTAGTAGAGAACTTAAACAGCTCGTTCCTTTCCAGTATGATTGTTACGTCTGAGTAATGTCAGAGAAGTCATCATAGCAATCACGGAAATGAGGTAAGATTTCATAACAATACCAAACCTCTTCACATTCTATATAAAGGATTTTACATATTGTCTCCAGTGGAGTACTTAAACAGATCACTCCTCTCCAGTATGACTGTTACTTCTGAGTGATATCAGAGAAGTCCAAGACATCCCGGCACTCACGAAAATGAGGTAATATTTCATAATAGTACCAAACCTCTTTACGTTCTATGTACAGGATTTCACATACTGTCTCTAGAGGAGTACTCAAACAACTCACTCTTCTCCAGTATGACTGTTACGTTTGAGTGACGTCAGAGAAGTACAAGACATCCCAGCACTCCTGGAAATGAGGTAATATTTCATAATAATACCAAACAACTTCACGTTCTTTATAAATGATTGCACATATTGTCTTTAATGGAATACTTAAACAGTTCACATTTCTCCAGTATTACTGTTACGTCAGAGTGTCGTCAGAGAAGTACAAGACATCCCAGCACCCTCGTAAATGAGGTAAGAATTCATAACAATCGTATATTGTTTAAGCCTTTTAAATATTGAAATCTAATATTTACTGCTCATCTTTATTGGATTATTTGCAGTTTTAAGCATACAAGTTAACTGTGTATAATGTGTGAATATAGTGTAATGAACATTGGCAGCTGATATAATGTGTATCCTTTCTAAGAAAAAATTGTACAACTCCATAAGGAAGTCAAAAGAGGTAAACTATGTCTATGAAATGTTTTTACTGTAGTTCTACTTTATAAGTCCATCCAGGTGGACTATTTCACAATTAAATTCACCTGTTCAAAACCTAAAAATTACAATTGTATTTTTATTGTTATTTAAATGTTATTAAGGACGCTTCCCATTTACTGTGTGATTATGGCATTCTTTTATGGAGTGCAATTAACAGTATATATCCTCTGGCTTATAAAAAGCATACCTAATTATAACAAGTATAAGTCATTTGATATTAAATACGAAGAAAAATAATTATAAAACCCCCTTATTCCATGGAAATATCCGATAAATTTCACCATTACTGTACATTGGCATTAAGCCATCTACCTACTCATACACGTTCAGTGTTTTTAAAGAAAAGAGTCCTAAGCCGTAAATGATGAGCTGGGTGGTTTTATTGACGTACTGCATGCAACCCTCCAATACATGTGTGGTGGCATCAAGTCGACCCACCCATCTACGTACCGTAGAATTGAGAAATCTTCTAAGTCATAAGTTAAGATTATGTAATTGTTAGTGCCTAATAAACAGGATTTGAAATTTTGATTCATAGAAAATAATAATTACTTGCTAATAGCCAAATAAGATTTCAATAGTTCTATGGTTTCAAATTTCAAATCCAGCAATTAGTATATTTTGGTTTTGAAAGCTCTATAAACTGCATTTCCCTAATTTTAGCATTTCTTCTAGCCAGTATTGCATATTCTCAAAGCAAAGAAGAAACATGCTAACCTTAAACATGAGAATATCATATACTAAATATATAACAATGCAGTTTCCTTTTAAAGGAGAGCTAGAACTCTTTGCTGCGTAGCAGATCATTTACTGAGAAAGAAATCTTGTATAATCTTTTATAATATTCTTCGTGTTTTATGTAAATAATTCTTAGAATATACTATATTCCATCGAAAATAAATACCTACTGCCATATAATGAAATTTCATGTTATTTTTTCAACTTACTCTTGCTGAAATGTCAACTTAGCCGGAAAAGTTCCTTTCTTGACTCATTAAATAACCTTAAAGTTATTTTTAACTTACTTTACCTAATGGTTCAAAGTTTTGCCCAAACTTGTTTCAATAACGCTTGGTTGTAAAACGTATATCTGGTTACGGCTGTGATGTCACGATGGTTTTATTTTTATAATACTATCATGTTGGTAGAACAAGTGCTGAAATCATAACCTACAATTATCTTTAATATCACGAACCTGGAGAAGTATTTTCTTCTTGGTTATTATTTAGTATTTCAGGTAATAATTTCTTTATCTATATTCAATACAAACAAACATTGTACAGAATGGTGTTATTATATCATAATACATTAAAAATAGTATTATAAATAAAATAATACTTAACTATGAAGTCAATATTTAAGTAACATACAAAATAAAAAATTAATTCAAGTTGCTGTACATATATGTAATTTTATTTCTTAACGGATTGAATATTTTTCAATAAGGCGTATGTCAAATTTCTATCTTTAATTCTGTCGAAAATTTTAACATTGCATAAAGAATCCGGCAGTTTATTGTAGAATTCATTTTCAGCGTAGGAGGTTTTTATATAGAATTTGAGTTTGAAGTTAAAAACATATTTCTTATCTATTTTTAGTTCAGTAGTTATGGGCCCTACCCAAGGTTGTCTAAGATGTCAATTGGCCCCTTACATGCTACATTATTTCAAATGTTTATTGGCTGATACTGTCAATACTCCTAATTTGGAAAAGCTCCTTCATTTTTATTTTATTTATTCTTAAGGCACCGATCGGCTAGATGTGGGCGAATTAGGATTACGAATGAGTAATGATCGTAGATAAGCTAATAATAGTAATCTGACCAAGCTACTATTAGCAGGTGAAATATTACTCAAATCGTTTTCTTCTGTAGTATTAGTATTCTATTTAAGTTTTCAAAAAAGTCACCCCCCTCCCAAACGACTATTCAAAATGAAATGTGTGAATGAATAAAAGAAAAGTACATAACGTAATATGATTATTCATTACTATTTATTGCTAAAAAAGTTAAGTAATTATATCAAATACACGTAGAGTGAACAATATAAACAATAGTAAGTGTTACGAAGTACTTTAGAGTTCCGTATTTTGTCAAGAAAGGGCTTATTTCTGATAAATATATTTTTAGTACGTCAATAAAGCAGCCTACTGCAAGATTTATGTCCACAATAAATCTACGCTTGCACGTTGTTTCGTGAGATCGCTACATATTGATGCCTCCTCGTTGTATATTTCAATGTACTAGTTAGGATTTCTTTTACAGATAACTATGAAAAAGAATTGCTGTCATTTTAAATCATGGCAGATTAAATGGTAATGTTATTAATTATTGTACGTAGACTTAGGAAGTAGTTGTACATAAATGAATGAAAATAAGAATTTATTTTTTTATTTTGAATGATTAATCATATGAAACTAATTATTTAAGTTATAAGAAATGTTATACTGTATGAATGAATTGTGTTTTAGGTCCACATGACCGACCCGATGGTTATTGGTGACTACAAACGGATACGAAAATAAACATTTCCAGCTTATCACATACTGTTTATGTAGTATACATAAATACCCAGTCAGATTGAGAGATCAATTCTAGTCTAGTAGAGAGAATGTATAAGACGCATTCTCTCTACTAGACTTTAAACAGACGATGGACTCTTTTTTTACCGTTGAAATGAACATCCCCACGTAAACGATTTCATTTTCACAAAATCACCAGAAGGTTTTTTATTTAATGATACTGATAAATTTATATTTGGATAGATTATCTCTATAGGGGGTGAAATCCCCTTTTTTAACATAGATGTGTAAATGCCCTTCTAGGAGGCAACCCAGAAAATCTAGGTCTTGAGTAAAATAAGCCCGTTGTGTACCAAAATATCCAAATTTTACATGAGGCTCAATATCACTGTACGTGTATGGGCGGGTGGGTGGGTCAATACCACTGTACGTGTATGGGTGGGCGGGTGGGTCAATATCACTGTATGTGTATGGGCGGGCGGGTGGGTCAATCACTGGACGTCTATGAGCGGGCGGGTGGGTCAATCACTGTACGTCTATGGGTGGACGGGTGGGTCAATCACTGTACGTGTATGGGTGGGCGGGTGGGTCAATCACTGTACGTGTATGGGCGGGTGGGTGGATTAAGGTTACTGTACATGTATGGGCGGGCGGGTGGGTCAATGCCACTGTACATGTATGGGCGGGCGGATGGGTCAATGTTACTGTACGTGTATGGGCGGGCGGGTGGGTCAATGCCACTGTACGTGTATGGGTGGGCAGGTGGGTCAATGCCACTGTACGTGTATGGGCGGGCGGGTGGGTCAATGCCATTGTACGTGTATGGGTGGGCGGGAGGGTAAATGCTACTATACATGTATGGGCGTGTACATGAGTGTACATGAGGCTACACTAAGTTACCGTTGTTATACTTGGCCTTCCTCTCATCCTTCATTACTTGCTATTATTTAACAATACATAGCATGTTGCCAGTCTTTGTTATTTTGTTTTCTTGAATGCTTGTGTCATTTAAATAACACGTACAACAAATATTGTGGTGGGTCAATATCACTGTACGTGTATGGGTGGGCGGGTGGGTCAATACCAATGTTCGTGTATGGGCGGGTGGGAGGGTCAATACCAATGTTCGTGCATGGGCGGGCGGGTGGGTCAATACCAATGTTCGTGCATGGGCGGGCGGGTGGGTCAATACCAATGTTCATTGAGTTACAGGTATCACTACGTGTAACAGTAGTATCATTGTACGTGTAACAGTAGTATCACTGTACGTGTATGGGCGGGCGGGTGGGTACTATCACTGTACGTGCATGGGCGGGCGGGTGGGTACTATCACTACGTGTATGGGTGGGCAGGTGGGTACTATCACTGTACGTGCATGGGCGGACGGATGGGTACTATCTTTGTACGTGTATGGGTGGGCGGGTTGTTTTATGACTAGCCTCTACTTTGCTTCCCAGAGGGGCAGCCACTTCTTCACCCTTTCTGCGCTGTCCATCCAACAGGATGAAAATTTCAACATGCATATATGAAATTATTGTAAATATGACGTAATACAAAAGTGTATAGTGATGTTTTTTTATTAAAAGGTGATTTTATTTACGCCCTCCAGCAATAGAGCTGATTTTATGGAACGTTCAACCTATTAAGCGAAATAGTCACTAAATCCTCTCGTCCACATAGAATCAACTTTGGGCCACTTTAGATATTACACTGGGCTATGCATTTTAGCTTCAGAAGGGTTCCGCCGGTTTTACGAATTAATCTCCTAAGTCAGGTCTTCAGAGGTGATCGAGACTGTCCAAGTGTTATGTGTCACCCTCACCCTCGTTTTCTCCGCTTCAAAAACAGCCCCGACATCTTGTCATGACGGAGCTAGAACCCTTCTTCGAACAGTTCCTGATGAAGGTAATGCCTCCTGTAACAAGTGAGAAGTATGTTGTCGACCTCACTAGAACAATACACTCACTCGGCTTCAGAATCTTGTGCAGATCGGAAATTCCCTTGTCCACTAAGAAGTTGAGTGAGGTAATACGAGTAATACGCCTCGTATAGAAACAAAGAGACGAACCATAGTAATGCATTTGCTGAAGACATGCATCTGTGCTACTATCTAACGGTAATTAGCCTCAAAAAAGCTCTCAGGCGACTACCGGCGTACTATTAGTTCAGTTATCGGTCACTTGAGCGTGTGATGGATAGAGACAGAGAGAGTGAGACCGCTGGCACTATCTGTGACAACCGAACATGAACTAATTTCACAGAACAGGAAAACTGGCTTCAAGGAGCAGTCTTCTTGTTTCTATAAGCAATGACAATATCTAATCTAATTATTAGACGTCCTATCAAACCAAGGCTCGATGTTCATGATAAGCGTTGCAGTACACCAATTTCATCGACAATAACACACTTGAAGATTATGTGCCTTTCCTCGCAGGTGACCGATTCTCTGTCCTCCTTAGATCTGTCATCAGTAGATAGATCAAGGATGGCGAGATCACGAGTTCAGATTGTGTGGAATACCTTAATACAATACGCCATATTTGATAATGTTACCGTATGTATTCTGGTAATGTTACACTATAAAAGTTTGCTCTAAAGTCTAAATGATTAAAGTTTCAGACTTCGGAGTACGACTTCCAAGGTTCAAATGCCCTCCAAGCTTTTGGTTAGTATTTTAACTCTTCCCGATGAAAGTTCACTCATAGGCATTTAAGTGTTTTTGAACTGGTAAGCGAAATTTTACGGGAAAAAAATTTGCAAGGTTATGAGTCAGCAAAAAACGGTAAAAGTGAAGTGTTTGTCTCTTGGGAAATCCAGCAACTGTTCAATTTATTTGCTCTTTGGCATTTATCAGATGGATTCACGTCCATTTATTGAAATATAAATTATTCATTAGTATCGATTATTTAATTTTCTTATTCAATTTTCATGCTATTTATTAGTAGTAAAATACTAAAACATGAACTCCCGTAAAATGTGTTCAAAATTATCGCAAAATGTTAACAGTTTACGTGTTAAAATAGAGATATATATATAACAATCATAACATTAAATATATAATAAATATTATGACTGTCTGAGTTACAACACGTTAATAAAGCTGATTATGGAATATATTTAAAATGTTTTATATTCATAACAAAATAGAACCGAATACAAAATGTTTCCTGATTTGAAATTCTTCTTGCACGAAAAACGGGTTTTAAATGCTAACATTGTAATTTACATTAGTACAAAAATAATCATAGCCGCATTATCTATGCCGACCTCTGTTCAAGAAAATAAGTGGTATGGTTCTTCCTTCATTATTTATAAATACAGTAAAAGCTTGATATACCAAAAAAATAATTTGCCCATAGCAACAACATGCTTATAGACAATGATGTACTATTGACATTCAGCAATCTCCAGTTCGTCATGACGTTCTTGGCGAGTTCCGCCCGCGAGTGTTTTGGTTCGTGGTGAGTTCCTCCCTGAGTGTGGTCGTTCGTGGTGAGTTCCACCCGTGACTGTGCTGGTTCGTGGTGAGTTCCGCCCATGACTGTGGTGGTTCATGGTGAGTTCCACGCGTAACTGTGGTGATTCGTGGTGAGTTCCACCCGTGAGTGTGGTGGTTCATGGTGAGTTCCTCCCATGAGTATGATGGTTCGTAACGAGTTCTGCCCGTGAGTGTGGTGGTTCGTGGGGAGTTCCACCAGTGATTGTGGTGGTTAGTGGGGAGTTCCACCAGTGAGTGTGGTGATTCGTGGTGAGTTCCACCCGCGAGTGTGGTGGTTCGTGGTGGGTTCCTCCCATGAGTATGATGGTTCGTAGCGAGTTCCGCCCGTGAGTGTGGTGGTTCGTGGTGGGTTCCTCCCATGAGTATGATGGTTCGTAGCGAGTTCCGCCCGTGAGTGTGGTGGTTCGTGGTGAGTTCCTCCCGTGAGTGTGGTGATTCGTGGTGAGTTCCACCCGCGAGTGTGGTGGTTCATAATGAGTTCCTCCCATGAGTATGATGGTTCGTAACGAGTTCTGCCCGTGAGTGTGGTGGTTCGTGGGGAGTTCCACCAGTGAGTGTGGTGGTTAGTGGGGAGTTCCACCAGTGAGTGTGGTGATTCGTGGTGAGTTCCACCCGCGAGTGTGGTGGTTCGTGGTGGGTTCCTCCCATGAGTATGATGGTTCGTAGCGAGTTCCGCCCGTGAGTGTGGTGGTTCGTGGTGAGTTCCTCCCGTGAGTATGGTGGTTCGTGGTGAGTTCCACCCGTGACTGTGGTGGTTCGTGGGGAGTTCCACCCGTGAGTGTGGTGATTCGTGGTGAGTTCCACCCACGAGTGTGGTGGTTCATAATGAGTTCCTCCCATGAGTATGATGGTTCGTAACGAGTTCTGCCCGTGAGTGTGGTGGTTCGTGGGGAGTTCCACCAGTGATTGTGGTGGTTAGTGGGGAGTTCCACCAGTGAGTGTGGTGATTCGTGGTGAGTTCCACCCGCGAGTGTGGTGGTTACGGTGAGCTCCTCCCGTGAGTGTGTTGGTTCGTGGTGAGTTCCTTTCGCGAGTGAGGTGGTTCGTGGGGAGTTCTGTCCATGAGTGTGGTGGTTCGTGCCGAGTTCTGCCCGTGAGTGCGGTGGTTCGAGGTTCCTGGACTCCCGTACCTTGGGAAATCGACAAATCATACGTTGTTGTATAAATTGTTTATTTTTACTATTTAATCATATTTTCTGTTTATAGATGATTGATAGCGTGTTCACATTTTCTTCTTTGGTTTTATTTTTTTCATAATTGTGTACATTTGTAAAAGTAAAATAACATGACTTTTTGAAGAGTCCATCTTAGTTTATAAGTATATTTTTAGGGTTTGTCTTACATTGATAATAGTTGATCAAAGAAAAGTGTTAAATGTTAGGTAAGATAGTCCCTGAACAAGAAGGAGTTTAACATATGTCAAAATGTTGTATTTTTTATCCAAACAAAAGATCTAACGCTTCATCTCCAACAAATTTACCAATCATATTTAGTAACAATATTATCGCTTTTTCGATCTTGAACATCGTTGTTCCTTATTCTAATTGTTCCTTAAGTCGGCCTCCTTTGCGATGTTTCCCATTTATTTTAGCCTTGAAGTTGAATATGTAGTCGATCTGAGAGCTATATAACTGTCTAAAGTCGATAGTGATCACTTGAGGAGGTTGAACGTAAACTTGACAGTTTCCAGCAGATGAAACTTCTGTCACAGTTAGTTACAGACCTTAACACGTCACCAGTTACTAGGGTATCCATGTCCTTCATTCTGGCAAGGATTTACAACAAAAGTTCCTCCAGCAGTTTCTAATGAACCAGTAATAAATTAAAATTAGAAGGAAATAAAATTGCGTTAATTGATTGTTTGATTTTCATAAATTAATTTTCTAACAAGATAAAAACAAGTTTATATTTAAGACGTTTTAAATAACAAAAATATATTGTTTCTTAAAAGCAAATTTATCATACAAATGAATTTAACTTAGTATACTTTTGTATGCTTTGATAGTGGCCTTGGCTGGAGAGTTCCGAAATCGCAAGATAATGGCGTCAAGCAACATCGAGCGTGGCTGTTCCTTGGATGGGTGACCGGTGATGGATCCAGTCCTTGTACGCAGCCCATTCTGCCGTGATTTGAGAGTTACCTTTGGTCTCCAGGTTAAGGATTAATGAGGGTCTCCATATGGTAAAATGAGCCTTATTTTACTTTTTCTGTAAGATTTTTTGTTAATTACTCATTTAAGTAGCATTTCATATATAAAGTGCCTTTTACCACATAATATTAAAATAAGTTTATTAACTTTGCTGCAGTTCTTTTTAATTGGGTGTTTTAGATCATAAAACAATTTACTCATCTTTTCAATAGACAATAATAAAGATAAAACGTTTATTTATTATGATATAAATGTATAGTGGATTAATATTATAAAGCAATATTAACACTACACTCTTCAAACTGAACGAGTTACTCAGGCACCAAACAGAGCGTTTATAACACCACTCCACCTTTGGGACTTTTGGAAACAGAGCTTTTAATACTAAATATTCATATGAAACAAGCTTTATGCAGACAAATTCAGTCAGATGTTTCATGGTAATTCATTATATCAATGATTTATTTTATTTCAATAATAATTATTATATTATACTAAATTTAATTTAAACTATATGAAAAATACATTTTGTCTGATCATAAATTGTTGTGTATTCTGGTTTTCTGATAAATCTACTCCAAATTATTACGTAGTAATATATTTTACAAACAATAACCAAACCAAATTCTATGAAGTGTTCTGCTGATTAATTTCCTTCAGCAAGTAAATGTTTACAATCTGGTCGAAGGGTAACTTATATTACACTTATTACCAAGGGACAGTGTTATGAATCTAATATCATACATTTATTTGACATCTAAATTTGCTAGTGACCTTGACCTTACCCTTCCGACGTTAAGCACATAGTCCTTGCACGCAGCCCGCCCGTCCGGTCACTGGTCGCCTTACAACCGTTGGTCCTGCGGTTAAGTGTTAGAAAAGCCTTCTGAAGCCTAACTTTGCTAGTGACCTTGACCTTAACCTTCCGACGTTAAGCACATAGTTCTTGCACGCAGCCCGCCCGTCCGGTCACTGGTCGCCTTACAACCGTTGGTCCTGCGGTTAAGTGTTAGAAAAGCCTTCCTAGGCCTAACTTTACTTGGTAAAATAAGTCATACTTTAGAACTTAATGAATTATAACACCCATACTATTGTCAAATGTGTTACTAATGGTACTATGCTTTTATTATATAATAATATATTCGATTACTAACATTTTCAAAAAAATAGGGGAGTCACATAGTGTAAGTTATTAACTCATAACCTGAATTCATTATAAATACGTACTTGTACTTAATATATTTTAATAAGTATATGCTGCTTAATTTTATAAATAAATCCAATATACCTGTATGTGTGAGTGGGTTGTTCAAAACCACTGTACGTGCTTGGGTGGGCGGGTAAGTCAGTACTACTGTACGTGTATGGATGGGCGGGTGGGTCAAAACTAAAGTACGTGTATGGGTGGGCGGCTGGGTCAATACTACTGTACATGTATGTGTGGGCGGGTAAGTCAGTACTACTGTACGTGTATGGGTGGGCGGGTGGGTCAAAACTAATGTACGTGTATGGGTGGGTGGCTGGGGCAATACTACTGTACATGCATAGGTGGGCGGATAGCTCAATACTACTGTACATGTATGTGTGGGCGGGTAAGTCAGTACTACTGTACGTGTATGGGTGGGCGGGTGGGTCAATACTACTATACGTGTAGTAACAGTGATAACAAAATTAATACAATAATAGCAGGTTCACGTCGCAATTCCTTATTGTGGTAATGGATGACTATAGTTTCAGCTTCCACGAAGCCATGATCAGATCAATAGAACGTAAATGTATTCCATGACATGGAATATAGTCTTCTCAACCCTTAAACACTATATTAGAAGACTATATTCCATGTTTTGGAATAGACATACATTCTATTGACCTGATGATGGTTTCGTGAAAGGTGAAACTATAGTCATCCATTACCACAGTAAGGAATTGCGACGTGAACCTGCTATTATTGTATTAATTACCAATTACATAGGGAAAATAATTAATAACCGAAAAATGCAAAAATAATTAGTTCAGTTTCCGAACAATTCATTCAGTGCTTACAAAAACTTAAAACTTATGCTATTAAGTATGAGAAATATTAAAAATTAAATCTTTTATCAATACTTGGCTACCTCTATATAAACTATGATTGGAAATATAACGATCTTCGTTTTCCTTGATAAGGTTAAGAAAAGGACACCTCAAGTAAGGTTGACTGGAAATGTCAAAAATAAAAGTTCAACCATAAATTGAAAGTGATAAAAATGTGTCTTCAGTATTGGACTTGTTAATAAAATGGGACATTAGAATGATGCCAAATACAAATTAATTTTATAACGTATACACATAAATGTTACTAGAGTGTTCATCAAAATTATAGACAAACATAACTTACACCATTAGATAACAATCGGAAATTTACTGTTGGGGGATACAAACAATATACCAAATAACGAGACCTAATTATTATTAAATATTCTGTGCATTTCAAACTATTAATGTATGGTTTTGTTATACATTCAGCCGTTCATTAGATGGACGTTCTAATTAAAAGCTGAAGGTATTGACAGTAAATCTTCTATTAACATTGTCCCAATCTCAGTTGCCAATTAAGTTGGCAGTATCACATGTTGGTGACCAGCATATTGACATTGCCATCTAATGAACAGCTGAAGGTATTGACTGTAAACCTTGTAGTAACACTGTCTCAATTTCAGTTGCCAATTAAAGTGGCAATATTACATGTTGGTGCCAAGCATATTGACATTGCCATCTAATGTCTGAATCTAATGTCTAAGCTGAAGGTATTGACTGTAAACCTTGTATTAACATTGTCTCAATCTCAGTTGCCAATTAAGGTGGCAGATCACATGTTGGTGACAAGCATATTGACATTGCCATCTAATGAACAGCTGAAGGTATTGACTGTAAACCTTGTATTAACATTGTCTCAATCTCAGTTGCCAATTAAGGTGGCAGTATTACATGTTGGTGACAAGCATATTGACATTGCTATCTAATGAACAGCTGAAGGTATTGACTGTAAACCTTGTATTAACATTGTCTCAATCTCAGTTGCCAATTAAGGTGGCAGTATCACATGTTGGTGACAAGCATATTGACATTGCCATCTAATGAACAGCTGAAGGTATTGACTGTAAACCTTGTATTAACATTGTCTCAATCTCAGTTGCCAATTAAGACAGCAGTATCACATGTTGTTGATAAGGATATTGACAATGCCATCTAATGAACAGCTGAAGGTATTGACTGTAAACCTTGTATTAACATTGTCTCAATCTCAGTTGCCAATTAAGGTGGCAGTATCACATGTTGGTGACAAGCATATTGACATTGCTATCTAATGAACAGCTGAAGGTATTGACTGTAAACCTTGTATTAACATTGTCTCAATCTCAGTTGCCAATTAAGGTGGCAGTATCACATGTTGGTGACAAGCATATTGACATTGCCATCTAATGAAACGCTGAAGGTATTGACTGTAAACCTTGTATTAACATTGTCTCAATCTCAGTTGCCAATTAAGACAGCAGTATCACATGTTGGTGACAAGCATATTGACATTGCCATCTAATGAACAGCTAAGGTATTGACTGCAAACCTTGTATTAACATTGTCTCAATCTCAGTTGCCAATTAAGACAGCAGTATCACATGTTGGTGACAAGCATATTGACATTGCCATCTAATGAACAGCTGAAGGTATTGACAGTAAATCTTGTATTAACATTGTCTCAATCTCAGTTGCCAATTAAGACAGCAGTATCACATGTTGTTGATAAGGATATTAACAATGCCATCTAATAAACAGTTGAAGGTGCTGACCATAAACCTTGTATTGACATTGTCTCAATCTCAGTTGCCAATTAAGTTGGCAGTATCACATGTTGTTGACAAGCATATTGACATTGCTATCTAATTAACAGCTGAAGGTATTGACAGTAAATCTTGTATTAACATTGTCTCAATCTCAGTTGCCAATTAAGGTGGCAGTAACACATGTTGGTGACAAGCATATTGACATTGCCATCTAATGAACAGTTGAAGGTGTTGACTGTAAACCTTGTATTTACATTGTCTCAATCTCAGTTGCCAATTAAGGTGGCAGTATCACATGTTGGTGACAAGCATATTGACATTGCCATCTAATGACCAGTTGAAGGTGTTGACTGTAAACCTTGTATTAACATTGTCTCAATCTCAGTTGCCAATTAAGGTGGCAGTATTACATGTTGTTGACAAGCATATTGACATTGCCATCTAATGAACAGCTGAAGGTATTGACAGTAAATCTTGTATTAACATTGTCTCAATCTCAGTTGCCAATTAAGGTGGCAGTATCACATGTTGGTGACAAACATATTGACATTGCCATCTAATAAACAGTTGAAGGTGTTGACTGTAAACCTTGTATTAACATTGTCTCAATCTCAGTTGCCAAATAAGGTGGCAGTATCACATGTTGGTGACAAACATATTGACATTGCCATCTAATGAACAGCTGAAGGTATTGACAGTAAATCTTGAATTATCATTGTCTCAACCTCAGTTGCCAATTAAGGTGGCAGTATCACATGTTGTTGACAAGCATATTGACATTGCCATCTAATGAACAGCTGAAGGTATTGACAGTAAATCTTGTATTGACATTGTCTCAATCTCAGTTGCCAATTAAGGTGGCAGTATTACATGTTGGTGACAAGCATATTGACATTGCTATCTAATGAACAGCTGAAGGTATTGACTGTAAACCTTGTATTAACATTGTCTCAATCTCAGTTGCCAATTAAGGTGGCAGTATCACATGTTGGTGACAAGCATATTGACATTGCCATCTAATGAAACGCTGAAGGTATTGACTGTAAACCTTGTATTAACATTGTCTCAATCTCAGTTGCCAATTAAGACAGCAGTATCACATGATGGTGACAAGCATATATGACATTGCCATCTAATGAACAGCTGAAGGTATTGACTGTAAACCTTGTATTAACATTGTCTCAATCTCACTTGCCAATTAAGACAGCAGTATCACATGTTGTTGATAAGGATATTGACAATGCCATCTAATGAACAGTTGAAGGTGCTGACTGTAAACCTGGTATTAACATTGTCTCAATCTCAGTTGCCAATTCAGTTAGCAGTATCACATGTTGGTGACAAGCATTTTGACTGTGCCATTTAATGAACAGTTGAAGGTGCTGACTGTAAACATTGTATTGACATTGTCTCAAGCTCAGTTACCAATTAAGGTAGCAGTATCTTATGTTGGTAACAAGCATATTGACAATGCCATCTAATGAGCAGTTGAAGGTGCTGAATGTAATCCTTGTATTAACATTGTCTCAATCTCAGTTGCCAATTAAGACAGCAGTATCACATGTTGGTGACAAGCATATTGACATTGCCATCTAATGAACAGCTGAAGGTATTGACTGTAAACCTTGTATTAACATTGACTCAATCTCAGTTGCCAATTAAGACAGCAGTATCACATGTTGGTGACAAGCATATTGATATTGCCATTTAATGAACAGCTGAAGGTATTGACAGTAAATCTTGTATTAACATTGTCTCAATCTCAGTTGCCAATTAAGACAGCAGTATCACATGTTGGTGACAAGCATATTGACATTGCCATCTAATGAACAGTTGAAGGTGTTGACTGTAAACCTTGTATTAACATTGTCTTAATCTCAGTTGCCAATTAAGGTGGCAGTATCACATGTTGGTGACAAGCATATTGATAATGCCATCTAATGAGCAGTTGAAGGTGTTGACTGTAAACCTTGTATTGACATTGTCTCAATCTCAGTTGCCAATTAAGGTAGCAGTATCACATGTTGTTGATAAGGTTATTGACAATGCCATCTAATGAACAGCTGAAGGTATTGACTGTAAACCTGGTATTAACATTGTCTCAATCTCACTTGCCAATTAAGACAGCAGTATCACATGTTGTTGATAAGGATATTGACAATGCCATCTAATGAACAGTTGAAGGTGCTGACTGTAAACCTGGTATTAACATTGTCTCAATCTCAGTTGCCAATTCAGTTAGCAGTATCACATGTTGGTGACAAGCATTTTGACTGTGCCATTCAATGAACAGTTGAAGGTGCTGACTGTAAACATTGTATTGACATTGTCTTAATCTCAGTTACCAATTAAGGTAGCAGTTCACATGTTATTGACAAGCATAATGACAGTGCCATCTAATGAATAGTTGAAGGTGCCGACTGTAAACCTTGTATTGACATGGTCTCAATCTCAGTTACCAATTAAGGTAGCAGTATCACATGTTGGTGACAAGCATAATGACAGTGCCATCTAATGAACAGTTGAAGGTGCTGACTCAATGTCAATACAAAGTTTATAGTCAGCACCTTCTACTGTTCATTAGATAGCGCTGTCAAAATGCTTCTCACCAACATGTAATATTGCCACCTTAATTGGCAACTGAGATTGTGACAATATCAATACATACAAGGTTTACAATCAGCACCTTCAACTGTTCATTAGATGGCACTGTCAAAATGCATATCACTAACATGTAATACTGCCACCTGAATTGGTAATTGAGACTTACACAATTTTATTTCTTAATTATTTTCTTTATTTATTTAATTTTTTATAAAAAGGTAATTTATTATAATATTTCTGCTGAATAATAAGTATATAATAAAAAAGACTTTAAAATGTTAATATCCATGTAGCTGAAGTCAGATTTTATATAAAGATATCTCTCAAATTTTACAAATCAGCTGAGAAAATATTTAATACTTCATCTAACTGTAACCTCCTCTTAAATTGTCCACGTCCCATTCAATAACCAAACAGATTTCACCTTAATCCAATATTTTCACTGTTAATATCTTTTCGCCTTGGCAGCTTTAACCCAAATTATTGTGCTTCCATTACAGACAAAGTCATTTTAATTATATATTTTCTTAGTTGCCTATATATTCAAATGGTTGAACGTTGAATTTATATTACACATTAATTTATATTGCACATTAATTTATATTACACATTAATTTATATTACACATTAATTTATATTACACATTAATTTATATTACACATTAATTTATATTACACATTAATTTATATTACACATTAATTTATATTACACATTAATTTATATTACACATTAATTTATATTACACATTAATTTATATTACACATTAATTTATATTACACATTAATTTATATTACACATTAATTTATATTACACATTAATTTATATTGCACATTAATTTATATTACACATTAATTTATATCGCACATTAATTTATATTACACATTTATTTATATTACACATTAATTTATATTACACATTAATTTATATTGCACATTAATTTATATTACACATTAATTTATATTACACATTAATTTATATTACACATTAATTTATATTACACATTAATTTATATTACACATTAATTTATATTACACATTAATTTATATTACACATTAATTTATATTACACATTAATTTATATTACACATTAATTTATATTACACATTAATTTATATTACACATTAATTTATATTACACATTAATTTATATTGCACTTTAATTTATATTACACATTAATTTATATTACACATTTATTTATATTACACATTAATTTATATTACACATTAATTTATATTGCACATTAATTTATATTACACATTAATTTCACGCTAATTTCAAATCAGCACAAGTCTTTAGATTTCTAAACCTCGTCCAAATTTATGAGTCACATTACATTTATTTTTTTAATTTATTAATGGAATAGTAATGTTTGTACGTAGAACATTGCTTTATTTAGATTTGATTAAGTGTTACAAAACTCCCAAATAAAAAATTCTGTTTACATTGTGACTATCTGAGTACACATTTTACTGCAACAGGACATATTAATTTAAATGATCGTTATATTACATTAAATTTTAAATTAAGGCTACTGCCTTAGATGCAATATCACCTGTATATTATTGCCTTAGATGCAATAATATACAGGGGAGATGGAATATTGTATTGATTGTCTTTGTCTTCCTTTCAAATGGTTTGGCGTCGTTTGACTTCATTAATAATAATAATGTTATTTACTTTCAGAACATAAGAAGGAATATAAAACAGTTAGTTATAAAAACAATAAAATATTAATCTTTGCAAATCCATAGAAAAGAAATAAATCATAAACTTGATCTGCTACAACAGCAAATATTTAGAACAAAATTCTAAAAATAATATTTACCGGAAAGGGAAAATACACATCCTTGCCACGTGCCCCCTTCCAATATTCATTATTCATTAATTGGATAATAAGCACTCATAACTGAATCATACGCACTTTATTGGGATACAAATAGGAGAAAATAGAAAATAACATCAGATCATGAAAAAATTACTCTAATAATAAAACAAACTACATACACTTAAGAACAAACGACGTAATAGCTAATCAACAAATCAATACATCAGTCTAAATAATATAGTGTGATTGGTGGGGACTACAAAATTATATATAGGTAGTGTGAAATTATATATAAGTTAATAAAATGAAATTAATAATAGCTAACTCTTGTGTTTTTACGGGAATATTCGTGGTTTATTACTACACCAAGATTGCTACTAATTATAAAAATCAAAAGTATAAATTAAAACATAAATTGGTATTCAAGTGGTAGTGTGTATAAAAAATGCAATCAATAAAGAGAATACTAACCTTGAGTGAAGACTTAAATGTGTCTGAATCCCTAAAAAAAGTTAAAGTTAAATACTTTAACAAAAATACTACTCAACAAAAATGCAGTGGAAGATTTGAATTCTTTAAAACTAACCTCCTTCAAGACATAGTTGATTATTGTTAGTTTAAAAATTACCTTCAAATTTTGACTGTATATTTCATCACTGCAATTCCTATTGTTATTTCTGTGAATTGTTATTTATATATTAAATAATAAATAACCATGTATGATGAGGTTAAGTGGCAGAGAGAGCTTTCCAGACCTAACTTTGCCTCTTGTAGCAGCAATAAATAAATGTTTCATTTTAGTTCATTGTTTTCCTACATTAATCATACCTCCTTTTCTAACACTGGAGAATTATTGTAAAAAAATACGTGAGCAGGATTCTATGAAGTGTATATCACAGTTTTTTATGGCAAACCAGTACCACTATACAAGGAAGAATGGGCGGTTTGGTCAATATCACTGCATGTGTATGGAAGCTTCGATAGATCAATACCACTTAACGTGTTTGGGTGGGTTGTTGGATCAATACCACTGCATGTGTTTGTGTGGATTGGGTGGGTCAATACCAATATACGTGTTTGGCTGGGTTGGTGGGTCAATACCACTGCATGTGTGTGTGTGTGTGTGTGTGTGTGGATGGGTGAGTCAATACCAATATACTTGTTTGGCTGGGTTGGTGGGTTAATACCACTGCATGTGTGTGGATGGGTGGGCCAATACCAATGAACATGTTTGGCTGGGTTGGTGAGTTAATACGACTGCATGTGTATGTGTGGATGGGTGAGTCAAAATACCAATGTACTTGTTTGGCTGGGTTGGTGGGTCAATACCACTGCATATGTATGTGTGGATGGATGGGTACCATTGTACGTGTATGGGAGGGCGGGTGGGTTAGTACCATTGTACGTGTATATTTAGTACCATTGTACGTGTATGGGTGGGTGGGTGGATTAGTACCATTGTATGTGTATGGGTGTGTGGGTGGGTTAGTACCATTGTACGTGTATTTTAGTATCATTGTACGTGTATGGGTGGGTGGGTTAGTGCCATTGCATGTGTATGAGTGGGCGGGTGGGATAGTTCCATTGTATGTGTATGGTATTCTCATAGAAGAAGGTGCATTCTACCTGTGTATATTACCTATTCATTGTGTCTGATACAGAAAGGTTTAGTAGAGAATTCCATAGGTTTCAACTGGATGTAGTCGAAGACGTGGTTATCAACATTTGAGGAATGCCTTGCAAGTAGACCCAACCCACTACTACTAACTAGGAATGTACATGTAGGAGTGGGTCAATACCAATGTATGTGTAGGGGTGGGTGGGTTGGGCAAAACCACTTTTCGTGTATTATCTCCAAATAACGTCCTCAAATTATCTCACAAAAACACGTGTTTATGTATTATAGTTTTACAAATGTCATGTCTACTTACAACCCATCAGATTTAAATTTTCTGCCAAATCAATTTAACACGTTTCATTAGTTTTTTAATCTAAGAAAGGGCAATGTTTGCCCAATTTTAACTTCAATAAAAAAGTGTCTCCATTCAACTATTTTACAAATGTCATGTCTACTTACAACCCATCAGATTTAAATTTGCTGCCAAATCAATTTAACACGTTTCATTAGTTTTTTAATCTAAGAAAGGGCAATGTTTGCCCAATTTTAACTTCAATAAAAAAGTGTCTCCATTCAACTATTTTACAAATGTCATGTCTACTTACAACCCATCAGATTTAAATTTGCTGCCAAATCAATTTAACACGTTTCATTAGTTTTTTAATCTAAGAAAGGGTAATGTTTGCCCAATTTTAACTTCAATAAAAAAGTGTCTCCATTCAACTATTTTACAAATGTCATGTCTACTTACAACCCATCAGATTTAAATTTGCTGCCAAATCAATTTAACACGTTTCATTAGTTTTTTAATATAAGAAAGGGCAATGTTTGCCCAATTTTAACTTCAATAAAAAAGTGTCTCCATTCAACTATTTTACAAATGTCATGTCTACTTACAACCCATCAGATTTAAATTTGCTACCAAATCAATTTAACACGTTTCATTAGTTTTTAATCTAAGAAAGGGCAATGTTTGCCCAATTTTAACTTCAATAAAAAAGTGTCTCCATTCAACTATTCCAAGACCTACCTACTTGGTTCATAAAAGGTGTCGCATACAATGTAGACTATAACGTCGTATTTCTGTGCATACAAGTTGTCAACAGGCTGACAGTAGAATCAATATACAAGCAGCTCAACAATGGATTGACATATTCATTGTTAACCATAACAATGACTCGACATTTAATTATGCACCCTCCATCCAACTGGGTCCACGTGGTGTTTAATTATATCTGGCTCATGTTTGCTCTAAATAAGTATGAAATATTAGTTAAATAAACACAAATAAAATAATAAGCGTCTTAGAGTTAGTCATTTTTTAATTATATATAACATAACTTTTACTCAAATGTCATAAATTATACATTCCCATTAGCAGTTCTTATAAAAAGTGCAAAGTAAGTCCAGAGACAGCTTAACATTTACTCAACCACACAAGATAAAGGAATAAAACTCATCACACATAAAAATTATCTAAAATTGTACGTTTTGCCGTAACGTTTAACGATTTAACGTTTACAATTTATACCACTTCTTAAGGTCAGCCTACGTGGAGTCCAAAGGAAATATTTAATACAAGCATATTTTAATATGTATATCAAGTTATTGAAAGTAGAACGTAATTCCATAAATTTTACCTCTAATGGACAACCGGGTGTAACATGGTAGCCTTTAAAGAATTATCTGAGATTATTTTCTAAATAGTTTTTCAATTAGCATAATACGTGTTGGTACATATACAGTACAAGTAAACGTCACACAATACAAATTTATTTTGTGTGTGTGTGTGTGTGTGTGTGTGTGTGTGTGTGTGTGTGTGTGTGTGTGTGTTTGTGTGTCTTTTTGCAGATAATAACCATTTGTACATTAGATTTGCAGAATTATTTTCTAATAATAGGCACATTTAATCTAATGTCAATGTAACATTCAACCTCATTACAAATATTCTTCTGACGCCTAGTGGCCCATCAACCAAGAACTGCAGCAGCCACTTAATATGTCTTATTAGTTGTTTTTTTTTTTTTTTTTGTGTGTGATCTGTAAACATTAAAAAGCTTTTCGGTTCGGTATCTTAAGTGGTCGAATGATCATTTAACTATTCCATAATTGTACAATGCTTAGCCAATGGTAATCTAACACACACTTAGGAAGGCTGTCATTTCCAAGATGGTCGTCCGTTGAAGGAGAGATTTGAGGCGTTTTGCTTTTTTAATAAAAATATAAAATAATCTTTATATTTATATACATATTAACTTATGCTTGTAATAAATAGTCCCTTTGCCCTCCAAGCCATCTCTAGATGTGGATGGAAATTGTAAAATTACGCCAAAAAAGACAATTTCATATCCCTTTTTATTTTGTTAATTTTCAATGTTTTGTCTGGTATGGTAGAGAATATATTAACCTGCATCAGGACCTATTTCCACTCCATACCGTAAGTATAATTACACACTTTGGAAAGTAAAAAGTGTGCTTACTACTAACACCAAGTAATGTTGGTTTGGTTTGTATCACAACTTGTCCTTAGATATTTTCCAAGACTTAAATGGAATTTTAATAAAGCATATTGGGAGGCCTTTACCACCAGGCTTCAAGATAGCATCAAGTTCATTCCTCTTACAATAAGAAATTACGATCTTTTCTACTGGTAAATCTCCAAATCAAAGAGAAATTCTCCACCCGAAGGCTGCTAATATAGCTTATTTTTTATATAAATTTTACGATTTTGATTCCAATGAATGAAATCAAAATAAAAATGATATTGTTTACTTTAAAACTAATATATTAAGAATATCAACTATAATAATACTATTACACATAAATTTAACCTAACATTGCCTTCAATAGATGATTTTCCTTTAAGGAAGAATGTCTTTAAATGTACTACCTCATAGACTGTAACACCAATAAGGTCATATCAATGCATCGCCATAGTACAAAGAAATACCAAAAGTCTGGAACCCCCTCAATATTTATTTTATTAATCAACGGAGAACAATGAAACTCTAGGATTACGTCTTTACTGTAGTTACTGAACTTTTGGTTCAGTAGGATTACAGTAGGACTACGTCTTTACTGTAGTTACTGTCATTTTTCACTTTGGGGGGCACGTCCCGTGGAGGAGATCTGAAAAATCTTAAATGTAAGCATAGGTCGAGTTATACATCTTTTTAAAGGTCGTTGTAAGAGGAACACGTTGCCGCAACCCCGACTTAAAAAAGACTATTCTTTTGGAAATAAGAGCCTCTAAAAGTTTGGCTTTATTGGAACTTTGAGAGCCTACTATTTCCAAACGAGTAGTCCTTTTCCAGTCGGGGTTGTGACAATGTATTCCTCTAACAATGACCTTTAAAATGAGGTATAACTCGGCTATGCTTACATTTAAGATGTTTTAGACTTCATCCACAGGACGTCCCCCCAAATTGAAAAAGGACAGTTCAGATGGCCAAAAAGTCAGTAACCACAGTGAGGACGTAATCCTAGAGTTTCATTGTTCTGTGTCTATTAATACATATAGTAAAATATTATGGGGTTCCAGACTTTTTGAACACCCCGTATAAGGCAAGTTACTATTATATAATATACCACAATACAGTAATTTATCTTTACATAGTTTATGAATTTATTTAACTGATGTTAAACAAATTACTATGCAACTATACATATAAATAACATGAAAACATAAACAAATTTACTAGAATTCTCTCTCTATTCTGCAATACTACAAGTTTGCAATAACTCATTTTCTAACAAATTAGTATCAAAGAATAAAAGTATCAATTTTAAGTATGTTATCGTTTTAACTTTTTTCCTGATTTGAACAAAGTTCATTAAAACTATAAATCTTATGATTCAGTATGAAATATATTGATTTATATTAAAAAGTTCATATCTATGACGAAATTAAGAAAGCCACTATGAATGTTGTACTGTACAATTGGGTGTATAATCACTATATTTTATCGGCTAAACTTAATATTTATTTTTATTTTCTACAGGGATCTTCTAAAATTATTTAAAAGGCAACTAAATAATATAATATAGTATTTAACAAATACAGCTTTTCGATATTTTAGTTTAAAACATAACCTCAAGTGTATTTATATAGTCAAATAATTTTACATATCTTGAACCATGTGTGAACGTTTAGCTCGGTTCCCAACGATAATTACAATAGACTAAATGTATCAAGGTTGATGTATATTCAAAGTTGATATTTGTTCAGTTGAGGAGGAGATTGTAATGGCAGTCTCAGGTTCGAGTGTTCCACAAACATTTGGAAAGGTAATGAAAGGGATCAATTCTGCTGGGTAAGCAGATATTGTCTCAGTCCTTTCTGCAATTACTGATCAAATATTGCGTATTTTATGTTGATTTATCAAACTTGAGCTGTCAAAATTTGAAATACACGAAGGAATTAGTCCAAAATTCTTGAGTAATCAATGCTAAAATAATTTAATATTATGGATATAAGAGAACGTTTTCAATTACGTATAGCATTAATATCTTAGTGAAACAAAATACTGCATATTCAAATTTTTTAAATTGAAAGTATTAAAATGTATTTGTTTTTATTACTTTTTTTTAGTAATGGCAACACTTATAAGAAATAACACAAAATTTACAAAAAATATCGTCAGTTATTGTTGCACACTTAACTAAATGTATGGAATATGGCTTAACAGGTATCATGAAATGAAAAGATAATCATCTTTATTAGAGGTAAAGTTAGGACGACTAACTAAGTCCTCTCTTCCACTCAATATGGTAACAATATAACGGAATATGACCTAGAAGTCCTTTAATTAAACGTTAAAACACCTGGTCGTCTTTATTAGGGGTGAATTTAGGACGACTAAGTCCTCTCTTCTACTCAACATGGTAATAATATAACGGAATATGACCTAGAAAGTCCTTTAAATAAACGTTAAAACACATGGTCTTTGCCGATGGCATCTGAACTTATGACTTATGATTGATGGAGCGTTGAATTGTTTGGTCCTCTTTGGCAAGGAAGTCATTAATCTTTTGATATCAATGAAAGGCTTGCTCTAATATTTATCTTTGTCATTTTCCATTTCTCATTAATCACACTTCATTTGATAGGAACAATACGAAATCAGGATTAGTAAGAAAATTGCTTGTATTTCTACGACTCCATTATAAATATATCATGTATAGTGATTTATTTTAAAACATAGTGTTTTAAAAACATTTGTATAACTCCGACCAAGTAACTTTTAAATATCGATTTTATTTTAATCTATTAATAGTGTTGTGTCTTCCATTAAATAAAATAAAAATAAGTTTCAATACTAAGTGCTTAGGATTAACTAATTGCATGACGTCAGGAAGTATACAAATGCGCCCCACATGTTTTTTAGAAACACTACTTATAATAGTTCAGCTTCAAATAGAAAATCATAGTCTAGTTATACTTAGATGTTGAGACATAAACGTTTTAAAAATAAAAAAGTTCCTGTAAGATATACAAGCATTAACTATTCTAGAAGATGAAGCAGCTTATTTATTTCCAGCAAGGTTGTAGATACATTTATGAATTGATGAACGTATTTCCCAGCTTTATGTAATATTGTTAGTATATTTTATGCGTAGATTATGTGTTTTATTACCATACGCAACAAATTAGTTGTTTATGCGGGCACAAAATTTTTGTTCCATAAAGTATCATTATATAAATCAAAATTTATTACAAAAAAGAAACTTAGAAATGTCTTATAAGCATTATTTAACTATATCTTATAACATAAACCCAGCATGTGTTTGAAAAGTACTAGATGGGATATCAAGTTAAACTTTATTATTATTATTCACGTATGGGCCCAATTGGATCATGCCAAATATAATCAATGCTGATTTGATAAGTTGGATTTTCTTTATGCTCAAACTTGTTTTATTCTTACAGATTGAATTCTCTGTTTTTCATTAAACCAAGGTGTTCCTCTTCTTTTTCCTGTATCTTTCTGACCAACTTTCCAATCAAAAACCTTTCTTCTGAAGTGTTCCTATTTACATGTCCGTTCTCATTATGCCTGCCATTTTTTATGTCTTCCTTTACTGCAGCTATCCTTTTAATTGTTTTTATTTCGCTTTGCTTCGGTTTTCATAAAACTCTACAATTCGTTTTGTTAACCTACTTGGTTCCATTCTTTTGATATGCCCGTTAAATTTCTAGTCTTCATTTTCTCATGTAAGAATGTATGTTAGTGTATTATACTATTTCTGTATTACTTCTAAGTCCAAAAGCATGGATGTTCATTGGGCCTAGTATTTTCCTAATAATCTTCCTTTCTCTTTTTTGCATTTGGTCAATGTTAGTTTTTCTGTAAAAACTAAAATTGTTTAAACCCCCATAAATACATTCTGGTTTAATTATTGTGTTGTAGTGTCTGATTTTTGTGTTCTGTTTTTGTGTAGTGTAAAACAGTATTTTGAGAGTGACTTTTTATTAATAGTTTTTTTTAATTAGCATAATACGTGTTGGTACATATTCAGTATAAGTGAACGTCACACAACACAAATATATTACAATATAAGCAAACGATGCACAAATATACTACAGTACAAATACAAAATCCAGGTATTATGGTGATGGATTTCGGTGAACCACGCTCACCCTCCTCAGACCAGAGGGATTCACAAAAGAATTGCATTTACTTTTTATTGTAAATGTTTAGTGTTAATCTAAAGGCGTTTACTATCTTTTCACAACGAGCTTGATTTGCGAATTTTTCTAAGCCTGAGTCATGTATAATTTCATTCAGATACTTAAATTGAGATACTCT